>KK499788.1:1119843-1254049 GCA_000688715.1 Glossina pallidipes | reverse complement strand
TCTTGGGGTTTTTAATAAATTTTTCTATAATTTTTTTTTTTTTTTGTTTACCTTTTTGTGGTTTTTCTTTTCTAACCAATTGCTTTTAATACTTTTTATAACAATTTTAATATTTTTCAAAAAGTTTCTGTTTAACATATGTAAAAAGTTTTATAGGTTAAATTATTTTTCATATGAGTTTCTTGATATTTTTGGTTGTTGTGGTTGTTTTCTATAAGTTATCCGTTGTCACTTAACGTTTATCCGAAGACAGAGTGAGCGACTGATTATTCATCATCGTCGTAGTTTTGATATGTAACATATCGTTCAGGAATGTATATATTTTGTCGAGTCTCCCAAAGTTTCTTCTGAGTTTTGCAAACTCAGCTCTGACAAAGTGGATATACCGCTCACACTTCTGTGGTGGGTATAAAAATAAAAAGTATAAGTTAGTAGTCGTAGAATTTGCGGCTCCTAATGTCTACCAAAAATGTTAACATATACAAACCTATTAAGAAAGCTTATGAAGTAAATATCAAGACCTCTAGTTTTCTTAAAACTGAAACAAGATCCTATTCATAACCCCTGTGTAACTAAGATTTCGTTATGCATCGGCAAATACGTGCCATCAGAAATTCATAAACGTGATACACAGCTGATCACACGTAGACAATTAAAAGATATTCTCCGCTGACCTTCCTTTGTCAATCTATTTGCAAGCATCAAACAAAACGAATAACAAGCAAAGTTACCAATGCACCGATTAGATAAAATATATTAAAAAAATCGCAATTTACTTTTATAAACCTTGTCTTTATTCACCGGTGCTCAAATACAAGTCGCACGTTTAAAGTGTTTTGATATTGTTTGACACGCTTATTGAAAATGGTTCGCATCGGTCCACTTTTTCGATAATTATTTTTTTGAAAAATATTATATGAAAAAAAACTCCTCACAAAATTCGCTGGGTAATTCGGGGTATTTCGGTATTCTCAGTTAATAAGAAAATTTGGATCAAATGGAATAATTTTCTGAAAACCCCTTACCATTTAACCGTTGCAACGAAACGTCAAGCCTCTTATGGTAAAAGGGGTCTAATGTTCAATAATTCATGATAAAATCTTCTCCATAACAGATCCTCATGGAGAGTGATCGTTATATAACGACAAAGTGTACTTTCTAGTTTTCTATGACGATGGCCGATGAAAAATAATAAAATCTTCAAGAATTTTTCAATATGCTAAACTTGCGTGACGTCCGTTGACTTTTCGGGCAACTTGTAATGTGGGAGCTTTCAAAAAATTATCCCTTCGTAAAAGACGAAGCGACTTATGGTGTTTGAAGGCCGGCATTCAAATTAAAATTAATACTGATGAACGCCGTATCGAAAGAAGACAAAACCAGTGTGCTTCGCACGAAGATATGTAAACAAATGTGAGATAAATAAAATGGAAATGACCTCGTTGCCGAAAAGAGAAAACACTTGTGCATCAATTTTGATTCCGCTTATTTATTAAAAATATTATGTAATTAAATTTTAACTTAATTATTTCTCGTTACTTATTTAGTATATTATAATAATTTAACTTTTGATTATAACAGTTTTCACTAATTAAAACAACTAGATAGATCTGATTCAGCAACTGGAAAGTGCGGAAGTTGCCTCTCGTATATGCACATAATAGTCTGGCAGGGAATAAATCGCCCTTTGCTTTCATTTTTCACAAATTGGGTTTGCTCTTAACAGCTGTCTACGGAGAAAGGTACGCGGAGACTCGGCGATAGCTGCGCGCTTAAGCTTAGCACGAGAAGGCATTCTAACCTAAAATTCATAACAATTATTGGATTCTTAGTAACATCTGAAAAAAGAAGTTCAGCAATTAGTGGCGTTGTGTTTGTGTTTGCATATAATTTAACCAATTTTCTTGTCTAACACATTTTTAATGGATTTAAGGTTATTAGGAATTATTAACAACACAGAAAACTTGGGCACGTGCCTGAATGTCACCGTAGTACAATTTTACACGAAGTTGTGTTATTCAATAAAATGGCTATCGTGCTATGTTATACATTACTTCACATACATTGTCTGTGCAAACGAAGTGCAAAATAAAGAGCGAACAATTAGATAATTAAAAAAATAACTTTTCCAAGCCAAACGTATAGACAAAGAAATTATACTTCTTTTCACTTTCTCTGCCTTTTATCGAGCTCTTGCTATAGGATATTTACCTTTAATTATTCTTTTGAAACGCGTTGTCCTTTTTGGAAAATGAATATGCAACCACAACTCATGTACACAGAAAGTATGATATTAGCCGGCTAAGGAGCAAATGCGAACCTTCCATCTATACTTAAAAAATTTGGATGAATTACTTGAAGGCATTGACTTTGCAATTTTGAAAAAATCACACACTGACCACGGGTTGTATTTTTTTCGTCCAGCTGATTGGTTTTGATAACAACATTAATCGCCAACTGGAACTTTTCGGTATGACACAAGCACAGTAAGTAGACAAGACCAAAAGTAAAATTTCCTTTTGGAAACGAAGCTGGAAGTTTGAAACATATCTAATTACAACGTGAGTGAATATGTGTTGTACAACTTGCATACGTAAATTTATTCAAACACTTGTAACTGTCAGCACTTTACGTTGCAAATGATGAAAATTTTAGGTAAATTGGTTGATCTAATTATGATCGTTCCACGAATAGATACGGTACACTACATAAGATCTTGAATAAAGATGATGCAATGAACAATCAAAAAGTTGGAATTTTCGATGTTAATTTCACATTTTATGTACCAGATTTTTTACTCCAGGAAAAATTATCAATTTCCGATATTAAAAATTCACAAAATATGCATAATAACACATAAAGGTTTATTACCATTCAATAAATTCCGCGTGTGTGGCTGAGTAGGCAAGAGTCTCGACTAGCAATTCAATGGTCGTGGGCTCAAATCTCAAGTACCGGAGAGTTTTTAATAATAATAATAAAAATAAAGCCGAAAGCCTTAGATGCTAGTGCTTTAAGACTTTAGTCTTAGAATTTTTTCTCTGGCTAACTTTATATAATAATAATAATGATAAATTTATAACAGCTATCAAGGCAAGGCTTACGGATAGCTGTACAATACGATATAAAGAAAACTTAAAAGTACCTTAATTAACATTAGAATTGACGATTTTAAAGGTCCGTAAATATATGTTCGCATACGCATAATGTTATATAAACAAAAAAAATATTTTTCACTAACAAATCTACATACTTGCACAACTAACTATATTAGGGCTGAAATTCCGAAAAATATTCCAAATTTTCTTTTGATGCGGTTCGAGGAAGGCGAAGTGTTTTCTCGCTTACGTTACATTAATTTATTAATACAATTTTTGATATTTTATAGTTCTAACCTGTAATTTTAAATTCATTTTTTGTACGGTTTCCTTTTTTACTAATATTTGAATGAAAATAATAAAAAAACGTTTTGCTCAAAAAAAGGTGGTTTGCCAAAATTTCTTTTCAATGCACTTAAGGCGCTGCTTTTGCTGTACGCAAGGAGAGTTCCAACCAGTATTCTTCTTCATCATCTTTACCATCTAATCACTCATCTTTTTTGGGAAGGTTTTTGTGTCTGCGAGCCACATTGTGAAATGGAAATCGTCGTTAGTCGCATATCCACAGTTATTTGCTTAACTAGCTTTTCAAGCTTAGTGGTCTTCCAATTTTAGCAACTGTAGTGTTTTGGTTGGTGCATAGAATATTTATTCAATATTTTTATGAAACATTTCAAGCATTTTTCCATCAGTATCTTTCAAGTCTTTTTTACGTTTAAAATTAAAGTAAGTGTTTATGAAAACAAAGATTATCTTCGTATTCTTCTTGTGAATTTCCCATTTTTTTCCCAAATATATTTACTTTTATACTTTCAAGGTTCTAAAGTAGAAGATTATACTTTTTCAGTCATTATCGTAAAATTTTCACCACGCGTTATACTAACATCAGCTATCTAGGATAACTCAAAAGCCAAAAAAAATAAATAAATAAAATACGAAATCAATTGTTATTTCTTGATCTGTAAAATTATGCAAAGTTTAAGCTATCTTCATGATTTAATAAGGATATTTCGATGATTGTAAAGTTTGGCGCTGGAAGTGGAGTATTTTTTGTTTGTTTCTTGAAAACTTAACATTCTCTTTCTCGCTTTTCCACTATGTTCCATTTATAAAAATATGTTGTTAGCTTGTTGTACGTCAAATTTGCCTGTATGTTGGCACACATGTTTTTCAGTGCATGTAAATGCCTGAGTGTTAGACAGTAGTTGTGGTGGTAATGCTCCGGTATTTTATTCAATTTTATGAGAAACTTCATTGTTGACTAAATTTTTGCAAAAATAAAAAAGTATTAAAAAATCGGAAAAACGACGAATTTTTTAGGTAGTCAATAATTAATAAGTATTTGATATCAATACAAAAATATTAAAAGAAATAATGGGCTTAGACGATGGTGAGCGACCAATTTATTAGATAACGGAGACTTTCTTTTAACCGATGTTAATTTTTTTGTATCACCTATATAGACAACGCAAATTTCAGCTTTGTTGATAATGAAGCATACACCGAGGACAATGTCTTGATCTATAACATATTCGTTTACAAAATAGCCCAAAAGGTTTTATATCACACATCAAGAAAAAAATTTCAAAGTTTTAGCCTTCTTAGTTTCTTTTTAACGTAGATTACCGAAACTCACTTAACCGAATATTTTCAAAAATTTGGGAAAATTATAAAATTGAGCGTCAGAAGACCAGCAAACCCTAATAATCATCGGAAAAGAGCTCCTAAAGTAGGATTTGTTAATTTCGCCGATCCGAAATCAGCAGCCAGGTAAGTTTATTATTTCTTTTATAATTATTTTATATGCCAACAATAAATGGGTCAAATCGATATGATTAAGGACCAGCGTCAAAGTTTATCATCACTTGAAATATGAGAAACTCTAAAGAAGTTTAGGCGTTGTTCTGAAGCACAAAGTTTACGAGGTACATTATATATAAAATAGCTGCTTTTCTAAACACCTTGCTTATTAAAAAAAAAAAAAAAGTGGTTTGAATTAGTTCTCCTTTGAAACAATATGGGCACTGATGTTAAAGAAGCACTGATTAGTTAAATTGCGCATCAGCATATACGTTAACCAAAACAGAGAACAGTTGGAGTAGGTGTCTTCGTGCAAGTGATGAAAGCACCTCGTCTTAAAAAATCAATCACTAATAATTTTTTGCGTATTGTATGTGTTTTACCATCATGCCCTGGCCCTATTCAAGCAATAACTTACAATAGGTTATAATCATTGTTTACCACTGTTTGTGCTTACATATGGGGAGAGCTGGTAATACGCTTGCACTTAGAAATATTGTAATAGATGCATTCTCCAACGCGACATATAATGCGAGGAAAGTAAATATTGAACTGGAAAGGGCAGCTGAGGTTTCTCGGCTTGAATCTGTACCAGACCCAATATCTTTCGTTTGGGATGTCCTCGCTGCCCAAAAAGTCGAGACTTTTCCCATTAAGACTTCAGATAATTCTTCATTTAGTCACCAACGCAATAGTATTTTTTTACACTTCAATGATTCTCCAAATCTCAAAATTACATTTCGCGAAGAAACCAAACACTTTTCTGTGTGATGGTTCGAACGGACGTTGCTTCGTGGGAATTCGTTCCAGTACTCAACAAGTTTGGAAACCAGTATGAAACGATTCAATAACACTTCCTGCAAATGCTATTTTGCCGATTCAGTCAAAAAAATATTTAAGCCCATTTCAATGGTAGTATGGGAAATAATTAATTTGACCCACAGCACCTTTGCGGATGACTCATATTTTTTAACATCGAAGATTTTTTCTTTCATTAAAAACTTTGAAACAAACCATTTTTAAATAATTTCTTGAATGTGTTTCCTTCCCTTTCCAACGAATGTACATATCTTTCGTATCAAGTATATGGCACTTAGCAATAAAGTTTTGCGAATTAGAGTTCTCTTTGCGAACGAGCATGATTATTTTCTAACTATGATGTAGAACAGCTTTAAATAATTGTCCTTGATTTAATAAATATTTTTACATTGTTTATAGTGTTTTGAAAACTCCATACCACTTTATTAATTGCAAACCTATTGGTGTGAAGGCATGCGACAGCTGGCATCAACCTGATGCACAACAACAGGATGTGGACAAAGCAGAGGAGGATGAAACTTTAGAACAAACCCTTCCACCTGCCTCAATATTAAACTTAAACGATGACTGTTTAGAACAGATTTGTAAGCATTTACATTTACGCGACCAAATTCAGTTCGCCCGCACATGCCAGCGTTTTCGCGATGTTTTTGAGATGATATCTAAAATTGAATATAAAAAACTAATTCTGGAAGAAGTTCAGTCTCTTACGTTGTGGCAATTACGAGACTTTTTACAAATTGCTGGGCCGCATGTGGATACATTGATGGGTACAATACCGTCGAGAAAAAGCAGGCGGGTTGGTGAATTTTTAGGCACATATTGTATAAATGTTAAGACGGTAACCATTGATACTACGCGTTTTAAGCCACAGTTTTTAAAAAAGTTTATGCAAAGAATGAAATGCATCACGGAACTGGAACTGCACGACGTCAACTTGAGTGATCGTTGTGTGGACGTATTAAAAAAGTTAACAAATTTAAAAATCCTACGCGTACCCCGGAATTGTGAATTAACTGGAAAATATATTGAGCAATTGTGCGGAGTTCAAGAGCTTTCTTTATATGGTTGCACTGGTATTCAAAGCACTGCTTTAGTCGAAATATGTAAATCGCTGACAGGATTACGAATACTTGATATAAAACTTTGCGAATGTTTAGATACAGCAGCTTTTCAAGGCATTGCCAAGCATTGCCGAAATTTGGAAACATTAAAAATGTCTTGCGACTCAGCACAATATGAATGCATAGCCAAATTACCAAAGCTTAAAAATCTTGAATTATTCGCCGAAGAACTTTTACGATCACAAATATTCAGCGAATTAGCTGCGCATCAAGCCCACCAATTAGAATCATTGAAATTGAAAGCCGCACATTGGATCAATTATAAGAATACTGTAAACATTGCCCAGTTGAAGAAATTAAAAATTCTTTGCTGCCCTCAAAACGAAGCTTTAGTTGATGGCACCCTAGAGGAATTTGCCGAGTTAACTGAATTAGAAGAGATCAACGTAAAAGGCTGTACTAACTTCACCAGCGAAAGTCTATTGCATTTACTAAGAAAATGTCTTAAATTAAAGCGTGTTAATATTACGCGCTGCAAACAATTGACGGATCAATTTGTTTTAGAGACATGTAAGGTTCTACGGAAACAACAACGCATGGAACCATTACTGGTTTTTGCCAATCGCTCGGGAATTAATCGCTTTATTTTTGAAGTAAGTGAACGATTTAATAATTTTTTTATTATGCCTTCAAAGTCTCAAGTCATATCGGAAATGAAACAACTTTGATTGTTGTAAAGTGTACGAATGTAAAAATAGAACCAGGACGTGATTTAGTGCAATGTTTTTGTATAGCCTCAAAATTCTAACAGACATGGAAAGATAGATGTTGTTCTTACTAATTTATTAGAGGCAGCTATAATTTTTTCAATGCAGAAATAGTTTTATTCACCGGGTGAGACCTTTCGAAAGCTTTCCATTTTTATACCTTACATAACTTGGGATACAAGTATACACTAAGTTTGTACGAATGTACGCAACTAGAAGGACTATTTTTACTTTTTTAATGGGCGTAGCTGCAATGCACTGCTTAGTGACCCTACATTGGCGTCAAACCGCCATATGGAGCCACTTTCGCTTTACCTTGAGATGAACTCTTACGGACATTCTCATCACATCATCCTATCTTCCACATTCTCGGCTGAAATTAGGGGTTCGGATGTCACTTTCGTATCGCTTTATATGGAAGTGTACCTTGTAAAAACAACCGGAGCATTTCTACTATCTTTAGGTGCCCATTAACCTGATCGTTAGAAGGTTACCCGGGCTATTTTAAGATTCTAGATATCTGGAAAGTCTGTCTCTCAAACATGTCCAAGCTGAACAGGTGAAAACAACGTAGGGCGGATCTTCGTTCGTGCCTTGGCACAGGTTGCATGCGGTATTTGCTCGTAAATTGAAAACGCCGTACATGTTTCGACAAATTTCCATGACTTTTCCCGTAAAGGCTTGGATTGGAAAGAGATTAACTACTGCGTGTTTTCTCCTCACACGCTGTAGTTTTCTTCATCAGTAGTTCTTTTCTTTTCGTCGCTATGGATACCGAAACTGCTCCTTCATCCATCTATTTCTAGTAATTTCGAGACATTTTGATAAAGTTTGGTACATCGACATCTCTTGGCTAAAGGATGGTCGATATTAAAAATGGTTGAGACTGTAGATTTTTTTGACCATTTTCGATGTAAAGTGGTGTAGGGTATTCAATGGTGTGTGTGTTTTTACTTGTTTTAAAACTTATATCCCCTATACGGGAGCGGCTATTGACCATTTATGCATACATATTAAGTTTAAAATGTTTTATGCTTCCATTAAAACTTTAGTATACTTCCATTTTCTGCTAAAGGACTTGAAAATGTCTCCCGCAATTTTGGACCTTACGGTCCATCCATCTGTTATATTTTATTTAATATTATGTACATGGCAACCACAGCAGCCTACTTATGAAAGAATTGTAGCGAAAGAAGGACTATGCCATATGAATGCCAGAATGAATACAGAGTGCTGGATTATGAAAAATTACGGATATCTAGAAAATTTATAAAGCCCGCAAGAAACTGTCTTTTTTTTGAAGACACCAAATTTTCACGGGGGATTGACTTTACATGTTTTAGTTTCTCTAAATTATTGTGCTTAGTTGTGTTACAACTTTCGATAAAAGACAAATATCAGTCAAATTATTAACAAAATCTTGGATAAGAACAGATTTTGAGGTTATGTTGCTAATTGAACACTTTGCAGTGTCCTGCTCCAGCAACGCAATTTAATAGATATTTCTCCGTTTGAAACCATTATTGTTCTATTTTTATTATAAATGATTTTCGAGTGAACTTGCAGAAAGCAAGTTAAGATAAATTTGATCTAAGACAAATCCAATTTCATTACTTCTTTTTCATTCTAAAATTTCGTATTACAAAGATTTGAAATAAGATCAACACCAAACTATCAGTTGCTCAAGTTTCATTACTCAGCTGCATAGACTTTTTACCATGTTGCTTAAGCATATTTTTATCTTTTCTTATATATATACGGTTATTCTATACCTCTCAGAAATGAAAAAAATTAATGATGACGAATAAAAACAGCATATAAAGTACAAAACGAGTCCATATATATTGATTTGCCCAGTGCCCTTTCCTTTCATATTATTCATCTCCTTTCAATCGGTAAACCCAGTTTTGAATTACTATTCGTGAATCACAAAAATCATATTTAGACCATTTTACACTACAAGCCAGCATGAGAAATTAGAGAATCTCCCGTATATTTTCTTTTTATTTTGGGGATAAACGTGTTCTAAAATGGAAAATTACTCCTCCTACTTTTATTAAAGTGAAGTTCACATCAACCTTTCTGAAATACTTCAGAAGAGCAAAATGTGTGTTGTTGCTTATATTTATTTTGGTCGTTTGCTCTTTATCAACTATTAAGATTAGGTATCAATGTTAAACAACTTTGTTTCGTATGTGAAAGGAAATGTGTTTCCTTTTGCTAATGGGCCATGTAAAGTAAATACGTTTTCAAAACCTCTAGTTACATTTCTTCGCTTTTCCCGCGCAAAGTCGCGTTTAATCTGGGGTTATCTGTATATGAGAAAATAATTTTTAACAGCAAAAAGAAAGAGGAGAGAGAGAGAGAAAGAAAGAAAAGTGCAATCTTGCCAAATGTAATGAAAGAATAATTCAGCTGACATTCCAGCGTAAAGTATGAAGCGTTGAGTGCGTAATTAGCTTCCTCAGTGTCTGCAGCTTTTTGCTTTGATTATGTTTGCGAAGAAATTGAAGAGGAAGCAAACTAAATTGTTTATTTTAATTCACAATCCAGCGACACGATCATGAATAAATGAATTAGATAACAAGTTGACTTTACCGAAGGTAAATAATGCATTTGAAAATTAATAAATCAGTTCTCCTGCTTGTCGTCTTTTTTTTTTAATACTCGCAACAAGTAGAACGTAGGATTAGAGTTGCCAACTATACATAACTACGGACGAGGCTTTCGTGATTTCATAATTGATTAATTTTCAGCGTGCATATCAAATTCAATTAATTGATTTACGAATGTTTCTTAGCGTTTCATTTGAATCATAATTAAAACTAACTTAATCTCTTCTCTATAATGAATAGTTTAAGCAAAATGTATCCGCTCATAATTAAAGACGATTACGATCGCGAAAGCTTATTTGATGCATCGAATGTCAAATACCTTAATTCTCTGACAAATTGGCCAAACAATTAAATTAATTCGATAGCTTACTATCCACCCTAATACATCAAGAAGAAAGTCAGATGTATAGTTTTTCAATGAGCTATGAGGGATCTGTCCGCTCGACGGAAATATTTGAGATATACTCTACACAATGCATTTTAAAAAACATCCATCATAATACGTTCATAAAATCAAAACCATCCTTATTTTTAATAAATTGTTCAAAGTACCAGATACATTATCCAGTTCTTCAGGTGTGGTAACTTGGAGGATACGAATAATATAGATTGGTCTTGTATTGCTAATTTGACCTCGAACAGCATTATATGGAATAAATTCTACATAATGTATTTTGTATATAGTTACCTAAACTAGTACATGGATTAAAGTAGGTTAAGAACTAATAGCTAAGACTAGTGGCTCTATATAAAATATATACGTCCACATATATTATATATAATAACATATAGTCGTATAAAACCATTCATTCACCAAATTGTTTCACTTTCTTTTTCTGTTTTACTTTGAAATTTCGTTGCTCCTGACTATACTTATGCATAATTTTCCCACAACTATTATATTATATGTTAGTATAAATGAAAAAAGGCGAATTTTAAATTTTGATTCATATTCAGGCGGAAGACGCAAGTAATCATTTTGAAATCAATTACTGATGCCTACTCCCTGTTTTTAAGTAGCAGATCGAATTAGATCATGTTATAGGTTTTCTTATATAATTTGTTTTGCAGAATCCAGATGTTAAAAAATATTCAGATATATTGAAGATCACATTCGATGTTCCATTCTTCGATGGCAATTTCTATGATGATGTCGAAGATATTTATGATGATATTTACGAAGGATCGGAATTTGATGAAAACGATGATATTTATTATCTTGGAGATTATGGAGACATGGACAGCGACAATGATGAAGACTTCATGTTTCAGGATGAAGATGACATGGGAGATATCTACAATCATTTCTTTCATGTTTATGGGCGTTTTCCAGAATACGACGATGGTATGTGACAAATGTAGAAAGCTTTCTTTTTACTTTGGAAAATGGTTCCTTTTTAATTTATATTCAATTTTAATCATCATAGTTATTGACGACTTTTGGTAAATCATCAAAATGTGGCATTTATGAAATGAATTCCGAAGAAATCTACTGAAGAATGCGGAGTTAAGCGAAAGAAAGATCAAAAATTTATCGTAAGATGTTGTCAGTATTAAGTCGTTAATTTATTGAAGAGTTTTTATTTTTCCCCTTTTTTTGATAATATATGAACTGATTTGTTTAAATGATTAATGAATTTGTCTATTATTACGTGAACAAAAATTGAATTAATTTGTGTATATTTCCTATTTGCAATAATAATAACGATCATAAAAAAAAAAGCATAAAAATATGCTCGCTTTCGTTTGAGTCAAAATCGATTGCTGTCATTATTTTTAAAATATGGAAAGTTTTGGCCAACGACTTCTACAAATAAAAATGATAAAGAAATCGAAAATACCAGGATACATAACATTTGAATTCGATGACTTGGACCTTCCTCTACACAAAATAACAGTTTTCCATTCATTATTATTGATTTATTCAGCGTACGCCGACGCTAATTATGGAGCGCTCGAAATTGCATTTCCCGCAGCAACATACGACCACACGTTGCAAGAATTGTCAGGGGTACGGCGTCTTCTGTTTGCCACTTGTACAGATCGATGCAGCATGGTTTGGCTGGCACGCGGTTCCGCAAAGCTGAAGAAGTGCGAAAATGGGGCGATGATTCGATAGCTGCCAAATCAATGTCTTTATATTGACACGGTGTCGACGTATGTTGCCAGAATGGCGGGAAAAAGTTGTAGAAAATCATTTCATTTAATATGCATTGTACCAATTTTTCTCAATAAATAATTGTTTTGTGGTGGTTTTTCTACAAAGATCAAAGAGGTCAAAGGCAATTTAGTATCTTTAAAAGGAAATAATGAGAACATGTTTAGAGAAAAAAATTAAGTTATAAATATTAGAAAAACTGCGCGTCTATGTGTATATATGTATATACGATATATATATACATATATATATACATATATATATATATATATACATGGATATGTGTGCTTGCATGTATTTTGACCATTTTTCTTAATTTCAAAGCGATTTGTTGACAATATACGTGCTGTTAACTATATATAGGTACATATATCGGCATTTATATCCACTGCAAAGTACAAACTCGAATCAGATATTCTTTCGTACTTTCGCTATCGCTACAAAGCTTTGCGTCAATAATTGCAAGTTGCAATAATCCTTTGATAATACGTATGACAAGTCTCTCGCGCCAATTTTCGAAACACTCGCGATCTCAATAAAATACGACAATAGACAAATAGACAAATTACAATGGTTGTGTGGTATACATCCGTTTTTCTGCATCAAGGATTTAAAAAACGAATATTTCGATATGAGTCGAAATTGCTTTTAGTCAGAACATTGCGGCATTAGAAGAGATTATTAAAAATCTTATAAAGGCAGTTATATTAGATAGTATCCATCCACCTAAAGGCGCATATGATCTAGTTATCTGGCGCCTTTTAGTCCACATTTTGTAAATTAATTTAAAAAATATACAGAAAACGAATTTTATGTAAACGCATGTCAACTTGATCTCGACCACCCATAATTTTTTTTTTTTCTACGTATCCCAGCGAATTTTCGGTTGTTAATTTGCTGAATAACAGAAGAGGAAGAAGCAATTGAATTTAGAAATATTTGTTTTTATACCCGCCCCTGTATGATAGGAGAATACACATTTTGTTTTTTTTTTTCATAATGTATGTTACACCCAAAAGGAAGCATCATACTCCTCGTAATATATATATATTTTTGATCAGCGTGAAATTCTAAATTGCTTAAGCCATGTCTACGCGTCTGTTGTTTATTGTTGGCATTCTTCCGGTCGCAAAAATGAAGATATCAACATCAAATTTGGTAGAAACATTGGAAGTTTTTTTACGCAGGTTGGTATTAAAAATGGGACAAATTGGTCAGAGTAGAAGCCCGCAGTGGGGCATAAGCTGAACGTTACTTCTTTTTTCTTTTAACAAAAATTTTTAGATTTTTGCTCTTTAGTCACAAATTATAAAAGCTTGAATTTTGAAATTTTTCACATTTACTTTACGAAACACTCTACCCTTTACATGCAGGCTGGAAAAAATTAGCCATGTCCACACCAAGTTACAAGTGATTAAACTTTACTCTTTTCACTTGGCCCCAATTATCATAAGGCAAACAACACAGAATATTTGAAGCTATTTTCTGCATTCCTCAAGTGAAGATATGTTATCTGCCTAAAAATGGGTTAATTCTAAAATGAATATGGTCGACAGCGCGACCTGGTGGATTAATTTTTTGTTAATACCAGCGATATGGGTATTAAATAAAAGAATTTGGAGAGTAGAATGCGAAAAACTAAGTACACTATTTCCAAATTAAATAACTCGAACGTCACGATGACCTAATTTTTCCGTTACAATACCGTTGACATGGGTGTCACATAAACGGACTTAGGGAGTAGAATGCAAGAACGCAAGTATATTAATTCGGAATTAATTGCGGTAGACGTCACCACCTAGTGAAATTTTAAAGGTATTAAAAATACCTTTGATATAGGTATCAAATAAAAGGAGTTGGCGATAAAGTGGCTTAGTTATGACTTAATTCTGGTACACGTTTAATACATAAAGTCTTAGGGTGTTTAGAAAAAACCGATGTTTTGGACATTAAAATCTTAAATGGACTAAGCGTTCATGTGATGGATAGAAAGTGAGACGAAAAAGAAAAACTATTCGATGCTATCCGTTATCAATAATATTAATGAATTAAATTAAAATCCGTTTTCTTTTAAAGGGCAATTTACCTAGAAACCTACACTTTCATACGAATATGTTTTGGCAAAGCAACTTTCTCCCCGTTTTGCTCTATTTTTCCCATGTAATTTTTATCTTCCAGATCTAGTCGGAAGCAAAAATATAGTTCGCCCCATCGAGTTTCGTCTCCGTCTCCTCTCGGTCTGTGCACCTAACCCTAATTTCCTGAATAGCCGCAACACTCTTAATGAAACTCTAGGTAGAACTCATTGTCTAATTGAAATTGGTCCTCACCTGCATCCAACTGTCCATAGCTACTCACTTACTCGATTTTCAAACTATATCAGATCCTCTTTGCATAACATTTTCGGTAATATACCAAACATCATCCAATTTAACGATCCGTCGGATAGTTTCTTTGATAATTTGCTTAAATCTTTCACCAATGCCCTTAGCCAAATCCTTGATGCAACCGAGCCGCTACCAAACACAGACTCGCGGTAAACAAATGTAAAAGATCACCTTTTTGAATAAATTTTAAATCTTTGGCAGGTATTAGAGAGGAATACACATATGTTCTCAGGCTGAAAAAACGTAAAGGTTGAGAAAAATGTTGTGAAATGTCAATAGCTGCAGATCACTGTCAGGAATTATTGCTCTCTTCTTCTGCAGGATTTATGCAGAATTCAATGGAAATGTCTTCGTCTAGCTCTTGGTCCCATTAGCTCCACTCACATTTAACTTACACCAGACGGCAAACATTATGCTTCTACCCGAAAAATTTTCGTTTGCTCGCTAATTTCGTCTGTAACAAAATTCTATCTAATGAGTCATCCGATCTAAACCTTTCATTGAAGACCTTCTATCGCCCAATTCTTCAATTCTTAATTCAATTCACGGTTGTCAGTTGTTTCCTTGATTTTCGCAACTAAATCTAACACCTTGATTTGCCTAATACGATCTTAGGAGTGACATGATTTGCATTATCAATGGACTAATGTCTAACCACGCGCGATGCAATGATAACTTGTAGAAAATTAACACTGCCAACAGGTGCTCGTCCAGATGTGAGACAATCTCTTGACCGTTTTCTTCTTTCCCCCAATTCTATTCGTCTCTGCACGCTTTACTAATTGACAATTTCGTACAGACGCAGGCTTACAATGCAATGCTCTTTTTTTTTAAAGCTCGTCATCAGAACATATAAATGTTCACGGGTACTCTTTTATTTTTACAGCATTTCTGCTGTTTCATAAGGGGGCTGGCACAATAAGGTTTCATTTTCCGACTAAAAACTCCGGTAAAAATAATGGACGCCCGCGCTACCATATTGCTGTACAGAAAATGTTAACAACAACACATAGTTTCAGAAATAAAAATAAAAACATTAAGCTAAAGTAAACGTAAACAAACATGTAAAAAATAAACATTTTGTTAATCTTCATAGTCTGCTTTTTGTGCATTGAACCATAATACCATAAAAAACTTGTCGCAGATTCGCAATTTCTTTAGAAAGTCGCAACAACCTCTTTTGTAATAAACTATCATTTTAAAGTCGTTAACACATTCCTAGCAAATAACCAAAAGAAAACATTCAACAGAGTTGTCACCCTCTTTTCAAGAATATTCTTTGAATCTTTTAAATATTTCTAACGAACAATGAGAAAAAGTAAATTTAGACCAAAAATTAAATCCCGACCACTACGATGCATTCCAAATTATTTTAAGACATGTATACACATATATTTGCAGAGATTTGTACCAAGGATATTGTTAGAGAAGCGAGTGCTTTAAGTTTCAATTCGTAACGACAAGAATGCGAAAAGTGCACATGTTCGAAAGACTTAATAAATCAAACATCAAGCTTTACAAGAACCGTCGCAGTTCTATATATACTTTTTCTTTTCCTCTTTGTAATGAATGAAAAAATATTTTTTCATAACAAAATTAAAATTAAGAGATCGCTAAATTTCAATCTTGGCCGAAAGCATTGTCTGTATTACCTATAGAAGTATCTATAATTTCAACTAGACAACGCCCAAGTTCTTCCATAACCATTCTTTCTGTTTGGTACGCCGGCAAGCCACTCTTTTCACATTCATCGGCCTGCGTAATCATGCATTGTATGGCAGCATCAATAATTTCTTGAGTGATGAAATTGCATTGTTGGTTCTCCAATGGCGGCGACGTGTTGTTGGATGCAGCCAATAGCTCAGCACCGTTTGAATTGGTTTTCACATTTTCCTTTAATATCTTCTCAGTTTTAACCGACACCACATTGTTTAAATTAGCCCTTTCGTAGGTACGTTTTTGTATTGGCATTGAGTTATTGGTTGACATTTGGTTTGTTGCATTTGCTATAGTTACTACGATCCTTGGATCCATTGGATCCATATCCAAATTCGGTCGATCTTCAACGTTCCGACATCCTTTTTCGTTTGAGAAAAGTCAAATTATGCAAATTCTGAAACCTATATATTTATGTAATTGCACTTACCATAGCATTTGCAATTAGAGCTGCAGGATACTTTGGCTTCATAGCATTCGCAATAATTTTTCAGGCAACCTGAACGTTTGCAATTACAACCTTTATTATGTAAGCGCATATCACCTTAATCTCGGCCAGCTACAATTTTCGGTTTACAATTATTAATGAAATGTAATATTACTTCGATTTTCTAATGACATGTATTTCAAGGCCTCCTGACAACTAATTAAAATTCAAATTAAGAAAAAAAAACGAATACACAATTGTGCAAGTAGTTATTACGTAGGAGAATTTTTACTTACTTTACTTACTTCGTCTTCATATTCCAGATTATTATAAAAGTCTTTGTAAGTGCAGTTTTGACGGAACTCTTCATTAGCAAAGCAATCGCATTATTGTTTTAAGCATTGCGTTTTACTCCAATGTTCGAACTTCAAACATCGGAAGCATCTCACCAAGGCTGTGCGCTCCGTAACCCTGCAGATCATCCAGCCTAAGCGTAACTTTCCACCTGCCAGTATCTTACCAGCTTTCTCCTGTTGCAGACTTATTAGTGCCGGGTACATTCCACTGTATTCCTTTTTTGCTTCACTTGCCCACTTCATTGGGCCGTATTCAAGGGCATTACTTATGCCCTCGCTAGTGATGCCCAAGAGTCTCGACTAGCAATTCAAAGGTCGTGGGTTCAAATCTCAAGTCCGGTAGAGTTTTTAATAGTAATAATAATAATAATAATAATAATATCAATAAAAATAAAGCCAAAATCCTTAGATGCTAGCGCTTTAAGACTCTAGTCTTAGAATTTATTCTCTGGCTAAATTTATATAATAATAATAATAATAATAATAGTTTCCTGGAAAGAAATCCACTGCCTCTCTTAGCTCTTCCGTTTTCCTACCCCTCTGGATAAGTAGTAGAAGCAGCATCGTGTGCGTGTGCGCGCCAGCAGCTGTTTTTGCCAAACAACTGAATACAAAAACGAAATCTGAATTCTGCTTACGTGATTACGCCCCTGTAGAGAATTTCTTTAAGTCTATATAGAATTAAACTTGCACTTCAATTTTTACATAGCTTGCGACAAAAAGACCATTAAAGGGATTTCACGGTTTTCGCCGTCTTCCGATGTAAGAGCTTCAAAACGAGCATGACCTTATAGGCAAACAAATTGTAAGTTTCGATATTTTATCAAAAGAATGAACGAACACTAGCATTAAGCGGAGTGATGTATGATATAATACGTCTTGGCCGGCTATTATGTTTTTACTTTTCATAACAAGACTTTTTCATAAAAAAGGCTTATATGCTTATATGGGTAGAGACTGTAAAAATCGCCCATTGTCAATAGAATTCGTTCTTGCGCGAAAACACACTAAAATCGCCAATTTCGCCAAAATATCTCAGAAATTGCGATCTGTATCTTAAACACATATTTACGTGGACAGACAGCCTTACAACAAATTAAAAAAAAAAATTATTACAAATAATAATAATATTAAAAAAGTATTATAAACTGATAGGTATAAGGTTCAATTTACTCCTGGGTCGTAACATGCCCGCACACTTAATATATTCTTTACACAAGCGCTATATAGGGTGCAACAAATTAAAACCAAAAGTGGCAACGCTTCAATATTTGAAAATTTCACCATTCAGACAGAGATTGACAGACAAATTATTAGTAAAAAATTTCAGAAAACCTTACGTTGATAAGTAATATAATCCGTGGTGGATCGGTCATAAAAAGTCAAGGCAATATACATAACAAAGAAGTTGTACGGGCTGATTCATGTAAATGATTGCATGCTTAATACAAGATCCAAAAGTTTGAGAAAACTTTTGATAATTCTGTATAATTTCCAGGCGATATTTTTAATGGAGCCCTTAAATAACCTTTGCACATTTCCAACTGTTTATTATAAAATATTAAAAATAAAACGTTTTTCCGAAGGACTTGATACCCATGACATGTTTTATATGGAGTGGAGCCAAGAAGTGCATCCATGTTGTTCCAGTTAGGTCCAGTTAATTTTTATATTAAATTTCTACCGTGAACCATACAATAAAATTTATAATTAGGCCTTTTTGACATAACCTTTACCTTTTACGAGAATTCTTGTACGCGGTGGTACCTTACGTGGTCCAACTTCGGTAAGGTTAATTTCTTACTTAGCGAAATATTATTACTTAGCTACTTTTCTGTAATAACTTTTCAAAACAGAACGTTATATGGGGAGTGGTTGAAAAAGTAGACCTATACGAATCATTTTCAATCGCATTCGTCCTTGTGTCAAAGCACATCAGTGTACCAAATTGTTTCAAAATATCTCAAAAATTTCGACTTGTGAGACAATTACCGGACGGACAGGCAGTTTCGGTCAAATGGTGTAATAAAAAATGGATCAATCTTAAGCCCTTCTGCGGGTTACGTACGTTCACACTAAGTTGATATATCATGTATTACAAATGGTGTAGGGTATTAACAGAATGCTTCTCTACTGTACACAGTTATCCTTTCAACTTTGTTTTACTACAGGTCTGTCCTTTGACCGATTGGGTTCGTCTTTAATATCGCCCTGCGTGAAAGGACTCTGAAATGAAAGCAAAGAACAGGAAAGAATAGTTGTCAGACTCATATATAAATTTGAAACGCGGAATGGCCACAGGACCCGCATTTTGAAAGCAAATATTCTTTCCTACCACTTTCTTTGTCTTTCTCCACTTAACAAAACCATGGTTTTAGTTTTATAGGAAATCTATCTCGGTCAGAAAGAGTACAAACTAATTGAAATATTTCAAATCAAACTTTCCAATCATAACTCCCCCATTTTATGATTATTCCTCAGTCAGCAAATTAATTCTGGTTCACTGTGTGACTTTTGATTGTTTTATAAACAGTCTGAAAATTGTTTTTCTCTTTGAAAATAAATATTTTATCATTCCAGTTAGATTGCATAAGTAGAGCATTGTTTTGATTTGGTTCTAGATGTTTTGCTTTCGTCTTGCGTGAAGTTTTCTAATGTTCATTAAAAAAATTCATTTTATACCTACACTGCGAGCAAACCTATTAGGGGCTAACACAAGCTGCCAAATGGTAAAAACAATGGACACACGCGCTACCATATTATTTTACAGAAAATGTGAATAAAAACATATGGTTTTAGAACCAAAAATAAAGAAATCAACATAAACAATAAAGGTAACAATTTTGTTAATCTTCATAATCTACCTAAATTTTATGACACTAATGAAAACCTTTTTATGTAGTAATTGATCCATAATTTGCAAATTATATGGGTCTCTAGCAGAAGAATTTCAACTTTAAAATAAATTGCCTATTTTTCATTTCTTACAAAATAACACATGCCATAGGCCAAAATTGCCAATCCCATAATATAAAAAATATGTATATTAATGTAAGATAAACAGTAGATAAATAACGTTAACATTTAAAAGAAACGATCGTCATTTCTTCTTTTGCTTATTTTCTTTTTGTTTTATTTGTATATATTTACATGCAAAATCATATGATTTGTCAATTCCCATAAAGTTTTGTAAAAAGTTGCCAAAGTCAGGTTTCTAGCCCGAAAATAAGAATAACGCCTCATTGTGTCACAGGCACTTACACGTTCTCATATGTCGTTCTTTTTCTTTCATTAAAATGGAACTGGCAGCTTTTAGAGTTATTTTATGTTTCTTCTTTTCCATTGAGCAAATAATAATAACCAGATAATTCGCTGAGAATTCGATTATAGTTATAGTTCCTTGCTGGCAGGAAATGTTATTTTAAGCAATTTAGGTTACCAGATCTATTCTATTGTATACAGAATGCTTTAAATTAGAAATTCCGTGACGAATTTGAAAAGGAGAAAAAACTATGCAACAGATTTGCAATTTTTTTTCCAAAAACACTTTTTGAAATTTGTTAACACCGTCCTAGCCAATAACCTAAAAGAAAAAAGCCTCGACCAGAGTTGCCACTCTCTGATTTCAAGAATATTTTTTGAATAATTTAAACCCCTTTCTAGCGAATAGTGCGAATAAATTAACTTGCACCAAAAATTAAATTCAGATGACTGCGACGCATCCGAAATTATTTTTATAAATGTATCTACATATGTTTGCAGTGATTTATAGGAAGGATATTGTTGCAATGCTAGCAGTTTTCCTGCTGCTTTGTGGCGATAAGAATACAAAAAACACGCACGTTATCGAGTTTTACAATAACCCTCGTAGGGAATTTCACTTTTATGTACACTTTTTCTTTTCCTCTTTTCAATCAATGTAAAAATATTTCTTCATTATACAATTAAAATTAAGAGATTAAGAGAAGATCGCTAAATTTCAATCTTGGGCGAAAGCATTGTCTGTATTACGTATGGAGAAATCTATAATTTCAACTAGGCAGCGGCCAAGTTCCTCCATAACCATTTTTTCTGTTTGGTACGCCGGCAAGCCATTCTTTTCACATTCATCCGCCTGCGTAATCATGCATTGTATGGTAGCATCAATAACTTCTTGAGTGATGAAATTGCATTGTTGCTTCTCCAATGACGGCGACGTGTTGTTGGATGCAGCCAATAGTTCAGCACCGTTTGAATTGGTTTTCACATTTTCCTTTAATATCTTCTCAGTTTTCACCGACACCACATTGTTTAAATTAACCCTTTCGTAGGTACGTTTTTGCATTGGCATTGAGTCATTGGTTGACATTTGATTTGTTGCATTTGCTATATTCACCATGATCTTTGGATCTATTGGATCCATATCCAAATCCGGTCGATCTTCGACATTTCGACATCCTTTTTCGTTTGAGAAAATTCGAACTATTCAAATTCTGAAATCTATATATTTCTATAATTGTACTTACCATAGCATTTGCAATTGGAGCTGCAGGGTATTTTGGCTTCATAGCATTCGCAATAGTTTTTCAGGCAACCTGAACGTTTGCAATTGCAACCTTTATTATGTAAGCGCATATCACCTTGATCTCGACCAGCTATAATTTTCGGTCTAAAATTATTAATGAAATGTAATATTACTTAGATTTTCTAATGACATGTATTTCAACGCCTCCCTGACAGCAAATTACAATTTAAAGTAAGAAGGGAAAAAACGAATACTCAATTGTGCAGGGAGTTATTACGTAGGAGATTTCTTACTTACTTAAAAGCGCTTGGATTTCTGCCTAAGCAATTTTTAATCGCATGCTGACGTTCGTCTTCATATTCCAGATTATTATAACAGTCTTTGCAAGTGCAGTTTTGACAAAACTCTCCATTTGCAAAACAATCGCAATATAGTTTTAAGCATTGCGATTTACTGCAATTACAATGTTTGCGACGTATACCTCCAACTAACACTTCCTCTTTACTTTTAGCGTCTTCCAATAATGGTGGAGTACAATTCGCCGGCAATGGTTTGATATTAAATTTTGATTTCGCGACCGCTGAATCCAAGGGCTCCTCTTTGATTTTCACTGCTAGAAATGTAGAATCTGAAGGGGTTACTGTCGGACTGTTCCCGCTACTATGCAAGGGAGTAGCTGGTTTTCTCAATTCCTGCAATTTCTGTTGCTGCTGAGCGTTAAATATAATAGGTTTGCTTATAGGAGCTACTGATAATGCCGTCGTTGTTGCCGTTGTGTTGTCTGTGTTATTACTTTTCAAAACACTGTACAGTTGCTGTGATTGCGTTGTTTGAGGCTTTAGAACACTGTACAAATTTTTTGTGTTGTTGGTGGTGCTGATATTGACACCGGAGGAAACAACAGGAGTAGTCGTGCTGCTCTTTGTTGTATCCTTAGAGACCAATACCATTTGTGCATTTACACGCCCCTGTATTTGCACACCGTTATTTAAAGCCCTCTGCATACTGTTAGGGATTAAAATTAGTCTCTTGGATAGTGCAGGCTTCTTGTTTTCCGGCGCGCCGGACGAATTATCTGCAAGCTCTGATTCGGTGCTTTCGGAAATTTTATGTTTTCCTGCTAAAGCCGCCTGGGTCGGAACTGTTGATGACCCATTTCTGATCAGCGTTAAGGTTTTGATTTTGTCGCTGCTTATTGGCCTCAAAGCCGGCATAGTGACAATGGTTTTCTCAACTTTGGAGGCTACAGGTGAAAATGTACTTGTTGTAGTATTTGCTTTCACAATTGGTTGCGTAACCACGAGTTTATTATAGGCTGCACGTTGCACCTTAAAATGCTGTGGCACAGAATTTAAAATCTTTGCTTTCTGTATCGGTCCCACAGTGCTGCTGGTGTTAACTTTTGAATTAACCGCAGTAGCTGCAGCGAATATTGTATTTGTGGTAGTTGTTGAAGGTGTTGTCGTAGATTGTGCAGATTTCGGAGCCAATTTCGTATCGGAAACAACGCGAACATATTGAACTCCCGTTTGTCCTGGTATTTGTATAGCATGGCCACTAACTTTTGGACTGCTATTAGCGGATGTCGTGCTAACGCTGCCCGCTGTTGTGGTTATGCTTTGGGATTTAGGAGAAAATTTAATTAAATTTTGATTGGATACAATAATTTGTTTCCCACCAGGACTTTGCACTACAATAGTTTTAGAATTGCTCGCGATATTCTCCCCAGCTGAACTTTTCAATAGCGTTCTGGAAACCGGTAAAACGTTTATGCTACTAGGAGCAGTGGTAACAGTTTCTGCTGAAGGCAAAGCTGTCAATGCCTTCACAGGAGTTTTTATCAGTACTTTTCCTTGCGTGGAGATGATCCTTTTCCCGGCTAAGGTGGCAGGCGACAAGGTCATTGTAGAATTTTTGCCGCCGATAGTAGGTCTCACGTGTACGAACTTGCCGTTAGGAGTTCGAATCATTTGCAATACAGTCTTATTGACATTGCCGACCGTTTTCGCAGCACTTGTGACTGGGGACGTTATAGTTTTTAACACCATTGGATTGCTGCTTCCAGATGACTGCAACTTTACACCGGCTAAGGTGCCAGCAGTACCAGTGCTGGCTTTTTGTATAAAAATTTTTTGTCCACTAGCCTTATAAGCAGTTTTCACCTGCCCCATATTCGCGGCAGTCGCTACTACAGAGTTACTGGTATTAGTATGATTGGTGCTAATTAATACAGTATTCTTGGGAGTCACTTTTATAATGTTATTTACCAACGGTATAGACATTTTCGGTAATATATTTCGACTGTTTAAAACGACAGGACCTGACTGCGAAACGGTCGCAACACCTTCGCGATGCGTAGCTGAAGCGCTTGCTGCTACAACCGTTTTCTGTAAAGGCAGCTTTTTAGATCCCAACGCATTAACACTATTATCGCTTTTCGTTTTTATTTCCTCATGCAATTCTAAAGGATCGCCATCAGTCAGTGACTCGCCATTTTTCTTAACCTGCGTTGCATCCAATAACTCATCAAAATTTATTTCGGATAAAGAGGTTGCTTCATGGAGAGGATCTAAAAAAAATATAAACGAGAAATAAATTTAAAAAAAAACTAAGTTCTTTAAAGTTAATTTTCAAAAAATTGCATAAAAGTTTGCATTATTTTAAAAGTATTTATGTATTTATTTACTTCTTTTATTGCAATATTTCAATTTCGAACATTCACAAGTTTGTATTCTCTAGGCCTTAAAAATTATTTAACCAATTGGGCAAAATTAAATCAATTCAAATGCATGCATACATAACTGCACTCCACTTTAAAAATATCCGCAATCGAAGTAAATGTCGACGTAGAAAATCATTTCAGCGAAATCTTATAATATTAAAATCTTAACAAAGACGGGCTGCCCAGATTAATTGTAGGACTTATTTTTTGGCGGCTTCTTTTTTCTCACGGGCCTTTTTACCTTCTGTGAGAGCTAAACGTTCAGTTTCATTAAGCAATGGTAAAGCTTTAGTGACAACGCCGGTACCAAGTGTTAGATTACCGTCACGCAATGTGAAACGTTGGCCTTGTTCGAGTACCATGGGTCGCAGTAAACGCAGAATTAGTTTTGTGTCCTCGCCCGGCATTACCATTTCTTTGTCTGGAATCTGTACTTGTGTAGCGCAATCCCAAGTGCGGGAAAACATTTGCAATTGTATAAAGGACATAAATGGCTTAGGACGCCCTCCTTCCTCTTTAGAGAGTATGTACACTTGCGCTTCGAACTGATCTAAAGCTTTGACAGTGCCAGGTTTGCACATGACCATGCCTCGTTTGATGTCGTCCCGTTTAATACCACGTACTAATGCTCCAAGTTGATCCCCAGCTTGTGCTTCATCAAGAATTTGATGAAACATCTCGATACCTGTTACTGTGGATTTGATAACTTTATTAAAACCGACGAACTCGCATTCCATGCCTTTCTTTATGGTGCCACGTTCCAAACGGCCCGTGACTACGGTTCCTCGACCAGGTATAGAGTATACATTTTCTACTGGCAATAAAAAGGGCTTATCTAGTTCGCGAACTGGTGTGGGAATGAAATTGTCAACTTCTTGGAGCAACTTTAAAATCGCCTCTGAACCAATTTCAGGACTTTTTCCCTCTAAAGCGCATAGTGCTGACCCTTTAACGACCGGTACTTTCTCGCCATCGTAACCCATTTCGGTTAATAGTTCGCGTATTTCCATTTCCACTAAATCAACCATTTCCTGATCGGCAGCATCCACTTTATTGATGAACACCACGATGTGATTAATACCGATTTGTTTGGCCAACACCAAATGTTCGCGGGTCTGAGGCATAGCACCGTCGGTAGCAGCTACAACCAAAATGGCGCCATCCATTTGCGCTGTGCCCGTTATCATATTCTTTATATAATCAGCATGCCCAGGACAGTCGGTGTGACCGTAATGCCGATTTTCAGTCTGATATTCTACGTGAGCAACATTGATTGTAATACCACGTGCTTTTTCCTCAGGAGCATTGTCAATTTCATTGTATTTCTTGCTTTCGGCCAGTTTCTTGTCGGCCAATACTTTAGTGATGGCAGCGGTTAAGGTTGTTTTGCCGTGATCTACATGGCCAATAGTGCCCACATTACAGTGAGGCTTGTTGCGTTCGAACACCTTCTTCTCGGTAGCATAATAACGAAGCAGTTTCTGGTTGCTAGTTATTAAAACGTAATTTTGTGGCAAATGAAACCCACGATTTAGAAGAACAGACGAAGCGCCGCGTGCGCTGAAAAGCGCTGAAGTTAAGACTCTGCGAGACAAAGCGCCGCTACATCTCCCCAAAACGGCTGAAGTAATGCCGCTAGCATAACGGATCGCCATAATTGCCGACATATTGATTATTTATTTCTCTGCAGATTTTGGATGAGTAATATAAGCACAAAGTTTCATCCTCTATATGAAAACTTTATACTTACATAGATACTAAGAGCAAAACCAGCAAGCTCTCATCAATTTATTAAGCAAATCCAGTGAAAGAATAGTAATTGCGTAAAACTAACCCTCAAAATATAAAAATAATTGTCAAAATCACATTGCCAGTTTAGAAAAATTCGTTAGACCCTTGCAGGTATGGTAACACAACTAAAAAAACAATATGGCATCTTAAACGCAATGAAAGAAGAAACATAAAAATTGGAGCCAATGACGAAAATGCAATATTTTTATACTTGATTATACAAAAGTGATGAAGGTATCGTACCAAGGCATCCGATAAATAGTTCAACTTTAGAATGAATCCTCTTACGAGTTTTTAAAAGCCCTTACAAATAGTATGAACGTTTTAAGAAAACATCTTGAATATTAATAGTTCATTTAAACCACATTTTGTAATCAACCTCCGTTTATCTTTTCATTTCGAAAGTGCTTTTAGATTTCTTTCTTTTTTTTTTCATCCTCAAACTAATAATAATCCCTAACATCCATTCGTTAAGATTAAGACAAAATAATTTCGTTTTGTTATATGGCAGAGGAGTCAGCAAGAACGCAAAACAACAATTGAAAATTTAATTTGAAATGCAAAATCTAAAACTAATTGTAAGCACCTAGCTTGACTTACCCATGCTTCCGTTGATATCTGTTGTTTTAAAGATAAGCCCGTGATAGAATACTTTGGATGATATTCTTCGAAATATCCTGGTTGAATATTTGTTTATGGTAAATCCTCGGTAAATAAGTAAACACCATACACTACGCGAAAGTTGCTTTAGTTATGTCCATTACACTTATGAAAAAAGCGCGTTTTTCCTTATTCTCATAATTCTATCCTAGATTCTATTCTCTTTTCACTTATACACTATTATTTATAAATTTTGTAACTTTCTTCTTAATTATATTTTGAAAATAATTTCAAATTACTTCTTCTACACGAATGTGTAGAAGAAAATTTTCATAAAAATTTTTCTAATATTATAGTTGCCAACATGTGCAGTTATTATATTAATAAGGGATTTGATTACCCTAAATGCGAGAGAGAGCAATCACAAAGTGGGAATGCATCAATTTAGAATTTATATAAACGAAGAAGACTTTTGCTTTTTAGCAATAATTTTGGAGCGTAAAACCAAAGCCAAACTTCTTTCTGATAGATCTAGTTTTTCTCTTTATGCGTACTAATTTGCATTTCATAAAACGTTATTAGTTGTTATAAAAAAATCCCCAAGCAGAGTTGCACATACTTGAACATAGGCTTTACAAATTTTCAAAAAATATTTATATTTAAGCAACTATCCAATTAAAATATATAAAAACATGACTTCATTTTAGCAAAGTTTTGAACAAAAATATTAATTGTTGAGAAACTATAGGATAAAATTTCATTTTCCTGGTATTACAATCTCGCTAGAAGGTCGCAACTGTATTTTGCGGGTACGTAAAGTGTAAGTGCGTTCATCTCCGCGTTCATCTCTGCCTGCAAGAAACAGAAAGCGGAAATTATTCATTATATTGCCTATATAAATCTGGAAAGCGACATATTTTTACTCGTTTATGTAGAATTTTTTCTTTTAGAAAGAATTTTGCCCTCAACTAAAACAAGTCAATATGCAAAAAAAGTTTAATTTTGTTTAAATTAATAACAAGTACCTGAATCCTTGTTAAAAGTCGCTAAATCTTCTTCGTGGCTTTCATTAGTAGCTTCTTCCTCATTTGTTTGTCCATTTTCATTGTTATCATTGATAAGAAAATTGAATTTTTTTACACGCAATTTCTCGTTAAACATTACATTCTTCAGTTTACTTTTGACAGTTCCAGGAGTTTTCAAAATTGATTTACACTCCGCTCTTGGTGTATCCAAAGCCGAATCGACCATAGTTTTCCGTCTGCCATCATTAATTGCAGGTGGTGTTTCATACAAATTTTTTCTACATATTAAGTCGCTTTTACGTGCTTCAATGAAATTTTGAAAAGAGTCGAGGTTTTTATTAAATTGTTTAACAGATGGCGAAATGAACAGGTTTGGCGATGCTTCTTCGGGAACCAGTGAAGAGCGTTTCTTGCTAGCGGATAGGAGTAAAACGGTAGGTGCCTTTGAAAAGGATTTGCGATTTTTCACTGTAACCGAAATGCGATCAGGCGTACCTTCTCTAGAATGTTGTCTTGGCGTTAAATTTTTGCAAACGCTCGGCCGACGAAGCGAGTTTATGGAAGGTGTCAAATTGCCATCAGTTTCTTGGCTTTTCTCTTTTAATTGTTGGGCTTTATTTTTTCGCGCTTCTGCTTGCATCGTACGAATCATAGTAATCAGCGAACTAGGTTTACTTGTTTGAAGTTTATTTTTCTGAACTTTTATCATCTTGGGTTTCGACTTCTTCTCTGTTATCACCAATGCATCAGGATCATTCCAATCGTTAACTTTCCAGCGAGTAAGGTTGTCAAAACGTTTATCCAAATTCTCTACTTGCAACTTCAGCATTGACCAGAACCCTTCCAAGTCCGCATCATTTATACATTTTGTATTTTCACTGCCGTCATCCGGTACAATATTTATCCCCGTGGCACGGGCTTCACATCTATCAATAAGGCCTCGAAATTGCATAAACTTCTTGCTAGTCAACAATTTTGTTTGCCCAACGGCTACATTAATCATATCGTCGCCATTCATTTCTTGCAATTTTTGCAGGTTTTCCTCTTTGTAAGCTTCCCAAGCGTCGCACAAACAATGTAAACGGTCGATTTCGTCTTGTAATTGCTGACGAAAATAACGTACTGACTCTAAGGTGCGGCGTACAGCGACATCTTCCTTCAATATCCCCGCAAAATTAGCTTTAAGTGTTGAATTATGAAGCGATGCTTCGTTCTCCAATTGCAAGTATATCGAATCGCGCTTGCTTGCCTCTTCCCTACGACTGACTTTTCCGCGTGATAAAGTCACAAAAGGGCTTACGTAGTTGGTAGCGGTTTGATCAACCACGTTTTTTTCTGGAGTTTTTATATCCTTAGATTCGCTTGCGGTTTGCTGTTTATGGTTTAGTTGAGGAGTTACGACATCCTTAGTCACTTCGTTCTCTTGTACCTCCTCTTCACCGCACACACTATCATTAACTAAGGAATAACGCATAAAATCGAATACTCTGGGTTTTTTCACAACTTCCTTATGGGGTGACTGCAAAGGTTGCTCAGAGATATTTAAACATGCTTGCACACTCGCATGGCTCGATCCCGTTGCAGGCGGTTTTTTAATTTGCGTGGAAGTAACAATTCCCATGTACGTATTAACGCAGTTGAAATCAATGGGAGTCTGTACTATTTCACTAATATCTTCTTCCAACATAAGCTTTTTTAAAACTATAGAATTCTTCATATTTCTCTTTTTAATAACACTCGGTTGCTTGTTCTTCATGTTCGTTCCTAATCTAGTATTTTTACATGATACCTTGAGCTCATCCACTTCACGTTTCATTTGAACCGTTTTTGGAATTTTAACGGCCCCAGTATTCGCGCCAGCCTTCGAAGTTATTCGTTCAATTATTGGTCTTGTCTTCGGTAAGGGCTGCTTTGGTATTTGTGTCTGTTGGGTTTTTATAATTGCGGCGCCTTTAGAAGGAAGTTTACTAGCAGTTGCTGAGGATTTTACGGCTCTAGAAACCGTTGAGACGGCGGGATTATCAAAAGCGCATACTAAATTATTTAATGCAAGTTTTTCCGTTGTCTTATGTGGAATTGGGCCTTGATTACCCTCTTGCTTTTTATCAGGTGCAAGCTTCGTGCGAGAAGATGATAACTGAGCAGCCTTATCACGCATAGAAAATGCAGTTTTCATTCCCTCTTTTTCAGACAACTTTGCTCTTTTAGGAGGACTGTTTACTATATAAATTGATTTTCGGGTTTTATGTGTAGTTGTATGCTTGCATTTAAAAAAAGAAAAAGGACAGAACAGAAAAAGTCAACTAGATGTTATTCATAAAAGTAAAGTTAGTAAAAGTTTCATCTTTTAATATAATACCTTATAAATGAGCGGGTTCTTTAATCCAGGCGGTGCTGTAAATTGCTTGTGATCTTTTGGCACAAAGGATGACGAAGCAGCGCCTACAGGCATGAAAGGTTTTTTTTCTTTTGATTTTGTTGACAGCTGCTGGCTCGATTTTTTGGTTTGTTTCCACTCAGTAAAACGTTTTAAATATTCATGCTGTCTTCTCCACACAGAATTGTTAGCCTTACACGAAATATTAGCAACCTGGTTATTGCTAATGTTTTCCTTTTGCGCTTCACACTCTTCTGCTGTTCTTTTCTCCTCGATTTTGCCAGCGTCTTCATTCTGCTCAATAACTCCAATATTTCGAGCTTCGAAGTACTGTTCGGTTCTCCGTTGATGACGCCGATTTTTTTGTAGATTACGAAGGCACAAATTTCGTTGTCGCGATGAGGTTCGCATGTTATTTTTGTACAAATTTTTATATTTATCCATTATAATATTTTTAATTAATAGATATATTTCTTGTCAATCGCAAAAGCAAATATTATAGAGTCCCGTAAATTAAATTCCTTTTGGCGCTGCAACTGATTGACTAATATTTTTTTTGAATTAAAAAATTCCTCGAGAATGTCCCTTTGTTGGAAAGCTTCCAGTGGCTCAGCGTTGCATTTTTTACGATCCAATTAGCACTGACATTATTTACGATCAATTAGGTTTTTATGTTCGATATCATGCGATATCAAAAATTCGTAATAAAATTAAATTTTTCCGTATTAAGAAAAAGACACGATGAAGTCCAACATTTTGTAAGCAAACAAATAGTACTTATTAGCAACCTATACTTCAATTAAAAAAAATATATATATATAGATAAACTCTATATGAATTTCAATCATAAACATGGGACATGGTATGAAAAATAAACTTCTTGTGGTTCGCTGGGGGTTTTAAACGTCATAGGGTTCACATTTCCGCTACTACATTATTTCATTAAAATTAAGTCGAAATAGATAAAAACGGAGAGATTCCAAGTTATATTAACCCATTAACAAGACCACGAATAACACAGAATATGCAATCTTTAAGAACAATAAAGTTTGATGTCTCCAGGCTTGTAACATTTTGCTTTGTTTGGTGTAAGATGCTTGTTCTTGTTCAACTTGGTATAAGACGCTTGTTCTTCTTCAACTTGGTGTAAAATGCTTGTTCTAGTTTAAGTTGGTGTAAGATGCTTGTTCTTGTTCAACTTGTGCACGAAACACTTGTGCAAGTTGTTGTCAAATGATATTTATTGCGTCATATAAATGTTAAGTTTATTAAGAAAATTACATAAGCAATGTAATCTTAAGAACTCACGGATGGCTGTACAAAAGTGTACAATGATGCTGCCTAAAACCAGATTTATATTTCCCCCTTCGCGCCACTAGTAACTCAGGCATTATCTACTTTGCGAAGCAAAATGTGTATGTAAATATGAGTACATCATCCGAAATTCGTTACTTCATTTCTTGATTCAAAGCGTTAGGGGTCTGGATTTTCCACATTCATGCATTTTAATAATATTGTATCCATTTCCTCTGATAGTTACAACAATTTTAGGTTTCAATTAACCCCTCAATTATCCGTGTTATATATAATCGCTGGATATTTTTGCATAATGTTACGTTTGTTAATCTAGTGTTTAATACCCTAGTAGCTTTAAGAACATAATGCTGTCCTGATCCGGATGCTATGCCATCTTGCATCTTGACGTCTTGTGCTAATAGTCTACGTAATTCTTTAACACTCTGATTTAACTCTTGTCTTAAGAAAGGATGTTTTCCTGAGTTGCTGAAAAAATCCTTCTTTGTAAGAACGGTATAAGAAATATTGTTGAAAATTATAGAAGGGTCGAAAAATTGAACGTTTTGCCCAAATTATTCGAGCTTTCTTCTTCCTCTTTCTTTCAGTAAACAGACTATAACCGTCACCTGCGTTTGTTTTATCAACCTCAAAACATGCTTCCTATCAAAGTTTCATCTTTTACGATAAAGCTGCTCGAACTTAGTTGCAATATTTGTGTTGATTCTCAGAGTGTAAGCAACTTGATGTTGCTTACAGTGATTCTTCTACGGCAGGGTTGCCGAAAAAGTATATTTACATACGTTGTATTGTATTGGTTTCCCAATTTGGTTGGGCGGTTTGAGTCATATCTAATGTGTGTTGTTTAATTCCTGTATATTATGATCTATGAAAGTCGCATCTGATGTTCCCCAAAAGAGCGATTTTGAGACATTTGGGTCTGCTACTTTTTAATTTATCCATTAACGAACAACCAGGACGGGCGCAGTCTTCAAAAGTGCTAATGTTTGCAGACGATTGTAAGATTATTTTACGCATTCAATATATTGGAGGATGCTTGCGAATAATATGTCACCTAGCTTAACGTTTTCAAAAAAGGTAACATATACATAATTTTCTTTTTTCCTTTTATCACAAATAAATGTGCACAAACACAAGACACATAAAGCAGAAGATTTAAATGATAAAATCGACAATTACGTACATACACGCAATTACCCTTAACTTTTCTAGTGGGCTTTTGATTGTTGTTGACTAAGGCACACATAAGTTGGACTGTTTTTCGAACTTCAATAATATATGGCTTGTACTCGATTCTAAATTGAATTTTATGAATTTAACGATCCTTACATTAGTAAAAGATTGTTTACCATACTTGCTAGGAGAATTCCGTTGTAGTAAGGTCCGCGAATTAAAAGTGTTACATTGATCAATTCGATAAAGGGAAAAGCTTTTTTAAAATTCGCAATTACCACCTTACGAAAGTCGTCCTAAGCTTATGCATTTTTCAACTTTGAAGAGTAAAAGTGCTTGGCTGCGTGCCTCGTTTATTATAAAATTATTATCTGGGAGCTGTTATTCGCCGTTTTTATTAAATGAGATAAATATTCATATCCTGGCAAAAGTGAGTTATAAACCGGCCACAAATTCATATCAATTATCAGGTGATTCACGCCCTTCAAGCTTCGTGTCGATCTTTTAATAACTATTATAATCTTGACATTATTTATTTAAATGCCTGCTTGTTCCTTCGCGTAGGTGTTCCCATATTTTACTTTTCTTGTTGTACATCTTCCTATTTGCAGCTCTCTATGAAACGGCGCATTGTGACTTAATTAGGGTACCTTAGTGGGCAATTGATTATTGGTATATTCTGGGTTTTCTCCTAATTTGGAAATTAATATCCTGCGCACCTCATTAGTAACTACTAGTTAATGTTAGAAAATTTTGTCATCGAATAAATAATAAATGAATAATGGAATGAATATACATTGCACATATATATGTATATATATAAAGTCTTACATCTATTCTTCAGCAATTCAATAGTCAACGAAGTGTATTTTTATCCTTTATTTACGAAAATCCCCTAAATTAATAAAAAAAAATTTTTTTTAATAATATTTGGACGGACGTGATTTCAAATCATAACATTAGCGCCTCCACATTTACAGTGAAAATTATATCTTCCATAAATAATGCTATTTTTTCATAACTTCTTCGCTATGAGAGCAACTTTTTACTTTACTTTTCTTCTTATGTTAAGAAATACTTGTTTATATGTACACCTGTTTCCTTGACTGTACTTTGCAAACAACTTTTATTACAATTTAACTTAACAAAAAGAAAAAGAAAATATATAAAAAAATATCATCACAACATTAATATCCTTTGTGCCCGCGAAAGCGCATACGATTGTCCAGCTAAAATTTGGCAATTTTTTAATTTATAATTATAATTTATGTTTATAGTGCATATGACTTACCAAAGATCGTTTGCATTCAAAAAAAGTATTTCGCAAAATCTGGCATTCTTCCGGTACTAAATTGCTCTGTAGACACTCCCGGGGGGTACGTTTGTCCTTTAAGAGGATTTTGCGAAGTCCAGTGCAATTTAATTTTTAGTTGTATTTTTGTTACTTTACCTTTTTGCAACAATCACTTTCCAGCAAGCACATCTTCAAATCAGCTCTTACCCCAGCGCATGCTGAAGTGTCTTCCAATCTTTCATTGCCTTCAAACCGCATATCTTAATGTAGTTATGAAAAGCTTGGTCTAATTTTTTATTCTAAATATTTAAGAAAATAACATGTGAAATTAACACGAGGCTTTTAAACTAATTAATAACAGGGAAACGAAATATATTTAAAATTTTATGAACTATATTTTTCTAGTGTTTACTAGTTATTGTCTTTGTATGTATGTACGACTTTGAAGATATTTAAAGAAATTTCGGACGGGAATTAAAATATTAAAAAATATAAACTTTAATAGCGAAAGAGTTTTTTTTTTCATTTTTCATTTCATTTTCTTCTTCTTCTAAAATTTTTCATTTAATTATGGTTTACTTTATTGTTTGTCCAAAGTACGAAATAAAACATTAACTTGATTTGACTTAGTGTAAAACGCCGTGAAATTACAAGAAATATGCCAATTCACAAACATTCCTCTTGTCGGGTAACAAAAAGGTCCGTTTGTTAATATGTAAATATTGATGGATAACTTCATACACAAAATCAACTGTTCAAAATTTCTTCTTAGTTTCGAGGGATAAACGTTTGTTACAGAAATGATTTCCATTTTTAATATTAGTTTATAGATACACGAAGAAGCGTTTGGATAAAATAAATCCTCACATTTAATTTCTTTAAAACTTTACATAAATAATCCTTAAACATGGATCTAAACAAAATTTCTACACGCCTTGATGTTAAGTTGGATATATATAATAAGCGACCAGAGTCGTTAAAATTCCACACATGGACAAAATGTGAAGTAAAAATTGAAGCTATCAAATGTTTGCCGTGCTTTCTGCGAGTGTCAATAAAATCTTTGGAAGTTCAACAAGATAGGTTCGCAGAATTAAGTATATCTATCAACGCACCAGGCGTAAATATTAGTTTGGCTACATCCCGTACAAAACTTTATTCCTACGGGTTGTTTTGGACTCATAATCGTCGTAGTTGTTTTATTTATTTTGCTTTGGAAACTGAATTGGCGTGCCGCAAGCATATGAAATGGTTAAAAAAAGCCATGAAAAGTCTCGAATTACATCGGCAAATGGTCTTGGAACAACGTCGAAATAGTCGAGGTGCCTTGGATCGCCCGGGCAAACACAATAGGTTAATAACAAAAAGAAGGAGTGTGTATATGTATAAATATATAAAAAATTTGTATCCTTACTTGTTATAGCTCTGTTAAAGGAATAGTTACCACTTTGGGTCCGCTGCCAAAAGTACCTGACAACACTGCCAGCGGCAGCCTTAACAGCTTCTCCCGAGTGTCTGATATTTATGAGGAAATTCTTGAAGGCCAATCATCGCCGCGAGTGTCTCGCAGATTTTCACGTTCATCAGTTGCTTCGGGAATTTATGAAGAAATGAAACCTTGTCCATTCAATTTTCATTCAGTTTTAGAAGAAAACCTACAGATGACCACGCCACCACCTTTGCCGCCACCGCGTAAACGGCTGAATACATTCGATAATGCCATGGAAGGAGCTCTGCGGCGTTCTAGGACAAATCCGGAATCGGAATTAATAAAAACGGGATGCAGAGATGATCGTCTTGCCCGTAATGGTGGAAAAATAGGCCGAGAAAAACGTGCTGAGAGTGTAGATGAGAGTTCTGTGTGTAGAGTGGATGATATATTGAATAAGGAAAAGGAAGTCCGACAAGCTGAAGTGAATTACAAAGAAGAGATTTTAAAGCCTTTCCCCGGTTTTATAAAAGCCAACAAACGTAATAGCTTTTCTAGTCCCGATTTATCAAAAATTAATCTCCTTGAAATATTTGATGAAGCTCAATCAAAACAGTTACCTCTAGGGGATTCAGCTGAAGATTTATTTGAAAAATGTGATGAAGTCTTTTTTGCCGTAAATAACCATAATATAAGTTCATGCAGCTTAGACGATTTCAGTCTAAATCCCTTTAAAGGTTTGGATACAAAAAAGAAGTCGGTCGAAAGTTTAAACATATCCGAACAATTGTCGGCAAATTTTAATTTTTCTGCTTGTAATTCATCAGTGTTGAATTTAGTTGGTGCTAGCGGGGCTGTTCCCTCATCAACTCTAATAAGCCAGAACAAAATTCTTAGCGATGATTTGACTGGTTATTGTATTATGGCACCAATTAGACAAAAGAGGAAAGAAACTGCACAAATAGATGTTATTGCCACATCAAGCTCTACAAGTACTACGAGTACTTCGTCCAGGTATTTTAGAGGTTCGCGTGGTACTTCTTCGACATCATCCACAGCTAGTTCAAATATAAATTCTGCGAATATTGCAAATGATGTAAAATTAAATAGTCTGGAAGCCCGCGCTAAAGAAAAAAACCTTATAGCTTTAGCGGCAGAAACTAATGATAGCAATACTATATATGAGGATATGGAAGCTGTTTCTCCTCATGCGAACAATTCTAATCTGATGAAGACCTATGAAAATATAACACCCCCGGTAAATAAAGGTTTTATGGGTAATCTTTATGAGAATTTATTAACCTTTAAAGCGACTCAGGAGTTAGAACACGCTTTGCCGAGGAAAATATGCACAAGCACTCCTACCGACGAGGACAAAGCAGAAAGAGAAACGCCTGCCATTAGGAAGGATGAAGATGAGGAAAGTTATTACCAAACTCCAAGAAAGTCATTGATAAGTGTTGATGAAAAAATACCTTCATATTATCCAAACAGCTGCGGTACGTTGAAAATTAAACGCTCTACCACTAGTCCTCTGCAAACAAAAGTTCCTTTTAATGGTAAGGAAAAAGGCAAAGAAAGTTTGACTTTGGGTCTTAAACATTTGGTTAATATTAAAATGCAACGCGAACGAAAAGAAAATCTTTACATGTCGTCCCCCCAAAAGATAATGGAACAACGCGGTAAAGATAAAAAATTAATAAACGCTCAAAAAATATCGGAAAATGTCTATGCGGTCAAACAAGATAATATGATGACCTTTAATAATAATAATAATAATGAGACTGAAAAATCGCAACACATTAGGCTTGGTAGAAGTGGAAAAGACTTAATCGATTTATCTTTGCTACCAAAGATAGATTTTAGATTTGATGATATCACTAATTCAACAGAAGTGATTTCTCCGCTACTCAATAGTGAGAGAAAACCGAGCGGTATTGTTAGCTTTACGGCAGCCGAAACTGAATACGAACGTTACTTTGAGGCTAGCAAAAGTGCTGCCCGGCTTTTGCATAAATATGCTACCTTTGCCTCTAAACCGCCGGGGCGAGCCCAACAGCAATTGCAAACCCAACAGAGTCAACCGCACCAACAACTGATGATTCACTCATCTTATTCTAAACTGGCATCATCTGTTCTTACGAAGTCTTCTTTTTCACCTCCAACAACAGATGCGCCAGTTTCAGCCAAGAAATTCAGTTCATTGCCGAGTTTCCGAAAATTTGATTTGTCGCCTATAAAAATGAAAATTCATAATGCCTTGCAACGCCATTAACAGTAAGAGTGTGACAGCTATTGAACTGTTGCAAAGACATTTCTTTTGTATCCTGATTATTATTTGCTTTTAAAATCGATATTGCATCTGTTCTTCCATTTAGTTTACGTTTAATCCTTTTTTAGACGCTTTCATCAATAATAATTTACGTTGTTTCGTTATTTTTAATATTATGCATAGGAATTTTGTGTTACATTGCTAATAATGATTTTTCAAAAAGAATCTTTCGCGGACAATGGTTTATTGCCTTCTGTTAGCAAATCCAGCGCTTTTCATATGCATATTTGAAGCTTCTCTTAGACATGGACTGAAATTGTCGTCAGTATTATTGTAAAAATGTACTTGTTTAATTATAAAATTTCGAGTTTACTTACTTTTGAATACTATTAGTAATAGGTATGAATTTGCTTTCGTTTAAAAGAACTAAAATCGATGTGCATTTAAGACTAGAAAAAGAATTAAGCTTACCTTCAGAATTCAATTAATTAAAAAAAAAAAACAATTTTTTTTTTAAAAATATTAGGAAAATTGTTTTTAAAAACTTGTTAATAAAATTTAAAGTCAACTACGCTTTCGCTATATGTATACATATCAATATAGATAAATATAAACAAAAAGTTACTGCTGAAGAAAAATTTAATAATTGTTAAGAAACTGCCGCTCATCCAGAACAATAATGAATACCACCAATTTACTCAATTTTTACATTTAATACTCATTAGAAGTAAGCAAATATGTAACTATATAATAATATACTCATTACTTTAACCAAATCGTCAACATGGAGTTGTCAGTCAGACAATTAACCTTGAAGATTGATTTGATTGTCGCTTTGTGTGCCCGCTATCGAACTTTGCTTTCTATTGCTCAACATCAATTTCGGCGGCTGCGTGTCGTGACGGCGTGGGATAGAATGTTCTGTTTTTCCAAATTATACATTGGCGGAGATTCTCTGTATCGACGACAGGCACTTAATTGAAAAACCTGAATAACTAATATCCTGTAGCCTACAGCCAACACTTTTTGCAGAAATTTATCTAAATTAAATCAGACTCTTACGCTTATCATAAATTGTTTAGTTAGTCTAATAAGCTTTAATTAAGCATCCAAGAGGTTGAAAGTCATACAATCTTACACTTGAGACTAAGTAAATTAAGGTCTACAAAGTTTACTTCTTAGTATTAAAAATCTAACAAGATCGCCACGTATAAAAATGCTTAACTGATTTGTCTTGCATTGCTATACGCCATACTTAATTAATTAATTGAGAATATTTACAATTTCTACGGCATAAACAAAAAAATATACATAAACTTTTTTATTATTACTTTATATACAGTGTTGAATAAGCTTTGCAAAAACTTTTATTAAATAAATTGAAAAATTAAAAATTGTTTTTTAATCATATCTTGAACATTCCCGAATGATAATAAGATCAAATGTGTGTTGATATTGCAGGCAGTAATTTTAAGTAAGTAGTTTATTTTTATAAAGAACGCAGTTAAAGGTTGTTAATGACACAAATTCTTATAAAAGTTGAAAACCAGTTGTTAGGAAGAAAACTTTTTCATTCATTTTGCTTCCTCTACTTTGAATAGGGCTTAAGGAATAGCCAAATATGTTCGCAAGATCTTGTCCCTAATAATCCTAACAAGTGTTCCTTCTTGCTTGTTGCTTTAACACTCTTGTCAGAAAAGTAGGCACCATTCCTTCCTTCATTACTTGTGCTTGTACTTCCTGGCTTGTAGTCAACTTATGATGTCGTATGACGTCTCTATGATGCTGCCCAAAACACGATTGTATAACATATTTCATTACTTTAAATCTACTTTTATCGACATATGATCTTTCAAAGTAAGATATTATTCTAATTATTAAAATTTACATTTTTCAGAGAACTTTTGATAAGTTCATTGGAACGTATAATGAAAGATAGCTCTTTGGTTCGAAAGTTAACAAACATTGGACTTTTGCATTTAAACTCTACATTCAAATAAAATTCAGTACTTTTCAAGACTCCTACACAGTTCATTATCTAGAAACATAACAATTAAGTAAATTTCTTTCTAGGTTCAAATTCGGGCCATCTGTTGACCGTAGAACTTCTAAAACCTGGGAATCTCACCGGAATAGCTCCGGTGTTAGTATTTTTCAATAGCCCTAAAAAAATTGGAATGCGGATACTTAAATATATGCTACATAACTTCTTCGAATAATATTATTCTGCCACCGATCCTTCTTTCCATCTCAAAATATTTTTAAAAGTACCCTTTTTTAGCCTACTAAGTTACTTTTTCAAGCTTGCCATACATCCATCTCTTATTAAAGGACAGCCCCACTGTATAGTCTTTAGAAAAAAAGAAATTTTTTTGTTGGCTTAGTAGATGGCTTATTACTTAAAAAAAAAATGTTCCTCGAATATTTGAGCTTTTCTTCAAACCACACGAAATTGCGACCTGTGTAAAATAAACCAGCCTTGGGAAGTTTAGATCGCCTTTTAAGCAAAATAGTAAACATTTTCGTTCAAATATTAGTATTTGCAGAATCTCTTATGTACTTCTCTAAGTATGTAGCATGTGCATTAAATTCTTTCTTTTTTAGATTGGAAATCGCGCCACCTCCACTGGTTGCCGAATTTGCTGAAGAGTTAGTGATGCCAATTTTTGACATTTGACAAAAACAAACGTCTAATTTAAAAAGGTTTTTTCTTATACCTATTAAAAAGAAAGATTAGATCCACTTTTTGCATTAATAATTGTATTATGTGTACTCTGTAAATAAATCGGTTTATACTCTAACAGCTTTAGCAAGTTATGTATATAACTAATATACGAAGGCCTTTTATAATAGGGGAATAACGATTTAATCGCGTCCAGAATAGCATCGAATGCTGTAGGTATAGCATTAAGAATTTTTTCCAATAGCTGGTGTATAACTTCGAACTCAACATAAACAAATCTGTCGTAATAAAATATGAATCTATAATGCATCTAAATTACTAACGTTTCCTTGCTTTTTTTTACTACTTTGATTTGCATCTCTTGCGATGGTTCATATTGATGGCATGCAACAACAAATATGCGCCGCCATACTTGCGTATACTTGTATGTATGTACTACATATTTAAGTTACTTGTGCATCAGATTGTATGTAGAAAATTAAAAAGCAACGGTTTGAATGCAAAAAGCTATTCTGGCAACACATTCCTCGATAAACATTCGTATGATTTGCTATAGAACTATAGAAAAGGTTACTTCATAACGTCTATTGCACATACATATGTATGTAACGGTTATCAAAGAATGTATGAATGTATGTTAACTTTAAAATAAATAATAAATCATAAATTTATGGCATAATATTGTCTCAATTTCATCGGCTTGCTTAACGGCGATTATCTGAAATCTCGGTTATGAGTATACAGTTCCCCGTCTTTGAGTATTTATAAATTCTTTTTCTATCTGTGAATCTTTAGGCACGACATAAAAGAGTAAGGCTCCTCCAGTAATAAAGAAGCTGAAAAGAGAGGTAAAATTGTCTTTATTAGAATTTCAAAATTAAATAACCAATTCTGCTTCTTCTTACCTTTTCTCTTTCATAATTTCTTTAATAGTTTTCTCCAAGTCGACTTTATGCACGGTACCCAGCTTACGATTTTCATAATATACATTTAAATTATTTACAAAATATTGACCCCCTTTGTCTTGCGGTAGAGGTTCAGCAAACATGCTCGTTAAACAGTCAAACATACTGAAAATAATTTTGAATAAGACTTTTTCTTTTTGTTTTGAAAACTTTGACATACGTGACTTCTTCGGATAACTGTTGTTGAAAATCACTGAACAGAAATTCAGGATAGGAAAATGCAGCCGGCCATATTAATGTTTTCTGATCATCGTCATCAAAGTGAACTGGAAAGTCTTCCAAGGGTGAAAATTTTGGTTTTATTAATTCCATCGTAATGGAAGACTTGCATTCGAATTTTACTTGGCGCTCTTCCAAGGCGTCTTTTAAACGATGAAACTCTTCTAAATCCCTTTTAGCTTTTATAAGCTGCTTGCGGTGATTACGTGCTGTTTCAATCTAAAAGAAATACAAGATTTTTTAGAAATGGCTTTTGTTTCCATTTTCCATGGAAAGCTTTATAATTTTGTTGTCGTATACTCTTGATGAGCGAAAGTGTGAAGTCAAAAAAAATTAGTTCGCGCTGTTTCGAAAAAAACTTCAAATAGGTGTACAAGACCCACTATGGATTATCGCAATCAAAAATCAGGGTTTTGTCAAAGACGACGAATTCTGACATTTTTTTTTTTATAATAACTTTTTAAAATCCACTCAAGGATATGGCAATGTACCTCAATTTGATCGCAGTGTCTCGAAAACTGCAACAACTATATACATCCGCAGATATCAGCCGCACAGCTTTAATTCGATTTAGAAAATGATTTTGAATAGAGTCTCAAGTCGTACACAGGCGCTAAGGCATAAAAATACATTACCTTTTCAAAGCTATTTTTCTTCAATAATTCTTTAGCCATTTGATGGTCGGGGTTGTGTTCCAAAAGATCCTCACATAACTGTGCGCACAGATCAAAGCGTTGCAAATGAGAAGCACATTGGGCCGCTCGCCATAACGCTTTCACATAGTTCGGCTTATAACTTAAAGCCGTTTGAGCATCAGCTAACGCTGACCTGAACAAGAAAACTTGTCTTGAAAGTTTAGTTACGTCGCTTTACAAAAAAAATAAATACCTATAATTCTTTAAAAAGAATTGAGCTGCCGAACGATTATTATAGAGGGTTGCCTGTACATCATCATTATCGCAATTAACTTTCAAGCCTTCGGTGAAACTATACACAGCCATGCGAAACTTTTTATGTTTCATATAGAAATTACCGTCTTCTTTATAATTTAAAGCCAACTCTTCTTTGGTATTTTCCTCGGGATCATATTTCAAATTCTGAAGGCCTACTAACATGGGATGCACTTCATCGCCGGGCTGCGGAGCTTTACGCATAAAAAACGGATGCTTCTCCATTTCCTGCAAGCATAGTAAATGAAACGATTTGCTATAGTTTTTAATCCAGCAAATGGTAATTATCAAAACGAACCTCCTGCCATCTGTCTTCCGGCCAACCTTCTTCATAACGTTTCTTTTCTAAGCCATCGATGAATTCGTCCAATTCTGCATCTAACTTTGCAGCTAATTCTAAACGATCTTGTTCGGTCCACTCCTTCTTATCCTTAGAATTGTTTAAAGACTTCATAACTTTTTATAATTAAATATTTAATTAATTAAAGTAATCAAAATTGTTAGCTGCGTGCTAACAAAAACTAGTTTTCTAGTGTTTACTTAGTTGATACATTTTTCAGTGCCAGGTAAAAAAGGAGTACATTAGTCAATTTTTCATGTAAAAATCATATGTTTTTGTTAAATTGATGTTTTGTATGAAGCATTGTATGATTTTGTATTAAAAAAAGTTTCCTGAGTTTAATTCTTAAAACTCTCTTAATACGTAGCGTTTTAAATCTTTAACTTTTATGTAAGCATTGTGTCCACAGGTTGTTGAGCAACTTTTTGCGTAACTAGGTGTGTGTGTGTCTATCAGACTTAGTTTTAGGCAAACGCACGATTGGCCCAATTTTATTTAACCAATGTAATAGTAAATCCATCTAAGTCCCCTTGCATTTAAAGCTGTTATCTAAATAAATTGTAGGGCAACCTTGCAGTGCCACTGTAAGAGCAATTGAAGTCTACGAGTCAAGCGTAGATGCCGTACCTGAATGAACTATTTCGTGAGATGTGTGAGAGATTCTATATTTTTGCTCACGGACACTCTTAGGACGGTTACACCGACAAGAAATTGCATGTACTTGGCCCTTGACGAGTACGCGGACAGACGAAATCCTAATCTACCGAATGTGCTTCTGTGATTTTCTACACCCGCCCTTCTTAGTGGTCTCCTTCGGTCCATGATGTCTATGGGATAATCTATGGGCTTATAAAATAATGAATAATCACTAAGTTATTTTACTAATTAAGAAAGAGTTCGTAGGTGGAGAGTACTTTTCAACCGATCTTTTGTTGGATTCAATTACAGCTCGAGACTTATTGAAAATAATATTTACGAAATCTAGTTTTTATTTTTTATGTTTTTTCTGTGTGCATGCCTTGGGGGCGACTCACATCCATTTTAATTGCTCATATATGTCATGCATCACCTTCCTCTTGCGAAGCTTTTCTGATTTTTTATAAATTTCGAAACTCGAATTAGCGGAGCTCAACAAAAGCTTACGTTGGCCAATACAACAAGTAATACAAGTTGTAAGGTTATTCACGCCCGTCTTTTCAAGTTGTTATCAAAAAGACAAATTTAGTTAAGTCTTTTTCTTATGTGGACGCGTGGAGGCGAATCTGCAACCAATGTTGCTTTAGCGAAGATTAGAAAAGCCCGTGTCACGTGTTGTGGTCAAATATCTTGACTATGATTGAATATTAATCTTATATTATATTACCTTATGATTTCGGTAACTGGACCTTTACACCAAATCATAACAATACATATGACATTGCCGCTCATTTTATATTCAATTTGAATGTGGGTATGAATGTGTGGTATTTCGAATGGCAAAAGGAAGGAAATGAATATTTGCTGTTTTATATTTAATTTTGTGTGAAGTAATGAGAAATCCAAATTAAATGTTAATAATTTTGAACATTGACGAGGTAAATAACGGACATGTTGAACACGATATATGGAAGTGGAGGAAGTTTTCTCTAAGCTTGTTGTATTTTTCAACTAATACGTTTTATATTTTCTATAGTATATTAACCACATAAGTCCTGAAAGTGTTTCAACTTTCACAACCGAAGTCAGAGCTATCTTTTAAGCTATGAACTTTGCTTGTAAAAACAAATTGAAAAGTGGAAAGCTATCGGCAATCTTTCAACTTGGAGCTGGGACAGCGTTAACAAATTAAGAAGTACGATCGCATACTGGGGGTAAGATTGAAACGTCCACACGTACTTTTTGCTTCAGCACAGTTTTAAGACTTGTACACAGATAACAGACGTTGGAGGCTGAATCGGAAGATTGGCGAGGATGAGGCAGGAAATCCAACTTCAATTCGTAAGACAAAATGCTATGTTTTTTGGTTTGTTGTAAAATTAGGCCGCAAGATAAAATATGGAATATTTACGGCTGTCCTGTCATGCATGATGTCTATGCGATGTTGCTCGCATTATGGCTGACAATGTATGAAGGCGTTGTCTTTTCTTAGACTGACTAATTAGGCAAATTTTAGGGCAAGTTTTAAAGTTTGCTCAAACGGTAGTAAACGTGAATAGCACGGTGAAGAAGACTCTACATCCAATGATGGTAATTGTAACGAATCTTTCATACTCATTATCATGTCAATATATAAATTTCGTAAAGTATTTTATCCGTTGTGGGCATGTTAGTTACTGTTTTACACTAACACTGACTGGTGGTCATAGGAATATTTCTCTTCTAAATTATACATTGGCTGTGTTTATCGGCTCATCCGGCTTGTATTTGTACTAAACATTTGAAAAAAGTCTTGGGGAAAATATTTATTCATGTCGTGGGTTATACGTCTTCGTCCATCCTTAAACTTGAGATGCGGTCATTGGATACTTTCCATTGAATCCATGAGAACTGCAAAACTTTAGAAAAGAGGAATGACGCGGGGAAGGAAACACAGATAAAGTTAACTTGTCCGAGAAGATATGCTTTAGGAATATCTCGGCTACGCATTTTTGGAAGTCGCAAGAGAAAGAAAAAATCAACTACGTCCCCTTACGTCGATCGTGCATGTAATAAATTGTTTTCACTTGTAACTTGTCTTTTCCGTACTTTTACATAATTGTTGCGGTTTTTCAATTTACAAACAATTAATTATGATTTTTTTGTTTTTGTTTTTACAATAGTTTTCATTTTCTATGGTCAATATTTACCGCCAAAGTTATTCAAGGTGTTATTGGTTGATTTTTGCTTTCGGTCATTATGTAAATATTTCGCATTTGTAAATATTTTTTTTTGAATAATTGCGTTTAAATAAAAAAAAAAAAATAAAAAAATAAAGAAAAATTTGAATATCTAATTAAGATAAAGTGAAAAATTTGTGCAACTAATAAATATTATCAAAGGTTAGCATTCACTTACTCATTTATATTTACTGCAAAAATTATACAACTAACTAACGTTTTCATGCCGCCTTGTATTTGATTTATTTTACAAAACAAATTAAATTTCATGTAAATAAGTTTTATTTGTTCTCTGTGCTGTAATAAGACAAAATAAACGTTGCAAACTATTTTAAAATCAATACATCTTGAAAAAAACAAAAAAAAGTTAAATATTTTTAAGAAGAGAAAAAATAAAATGAAACGATCACGAAAATTGTCAGTTTAAGGTGTTGAGAGAGTTTTGTAGACATGAAAACGGTTTGACTTGAAAATTGCACTCTAGTTGCAGTTGTTACTTACATCAGTTAAGCGATAGAAAAATTTTGTAAAAAAAAAAAATAAGGAAATTAAATTAACTAAAAAAAGTGTTAATAAAACTTGTGAAAAAAATTATTAATAAAAAAAAAAAAAAATTAAATAAATAATAATAATAAATATTCGCTCGAAATGATCTCTAAACGGCGCATATTCCCAACATATTGTCGTTGACGTGTACAACTTTAGGTGATACTTTCAGTCCTTCAGTATTTGTTGTGGGAAAAGATATTTGAACTTTTATGCTGAATATTTGCTGGCCAGTTTTGTTGTAAATTCCTCTCATTGCAGCCTCCAATGAAATATGGGCAATAGCTTTAGACTATTCTCATAGATATTGCTCCACAATTTTAGACTGATATTTGTTATAGTCCGTTACTTTGAGTCCTCACCAATCAATAAGCTTCAACTCTAGCGAGCAATAAGTGTTTCAATAACTGAGGACATAGAAACTCTGATCAAGAATATATATGGTTCACGCTATTACTCGAGAATACGCAAATCGAATTGCTTTCTCTAAAATGTAAGGACATTATAGTGGGGCAACGCCGACCATTAAATACCCTACATCACATTGTCTAAAATAATTCTTATTTTTGTATGATACTACTATTGTGGATCAATTTTCATCATCACATATTAAAACTTAAATTTTCTGGTCTACAAAGAATCAGTTTTCGTGAAAATCCTTATTAGGATAGGATCCAACCATTAGACCGTGATGGTCCAAATTTAGTGCAGTTACTATTTATTATTACTATTATGATATAATTTTCATGATGTCCTATTAACTTGTTTTCGTTGTATGAGAGGGGGCTCGAAAATTGCCCCAGCAGGTCCAAAGTTGTCGTACCAATTTAGAATGCCGATATGCTGTTACTTACAATTATTTTCCAAATAACAGCTTTTCAGAAGAGGGCTTTATATGGTGAGCGGTGGAAAAAGTGGACCGATTGGAACCAATTTCAATAGCGTTCGTCCTTGGGTCAGCACACGTCACTATGCCAAATTTCATCAAAATATCTCAAAAACCTGCAGCGAACTGTAGTTTGAACACAAATTTAGATGGACAGACATCAGACAGACAGACGGACAGATAGGCGTAGATCAATTCAGATTATGACTCTGAATCGACTGGTGTAAATAAAAGGAGGGTCTGCCTTACGCCTTCTGCGTGTTATATATGTCCGCACTAACTTAATACACCCTGTACCGCAAATGTTGTAGGATACAAAAGTCTTTTATTGAAATTAGAAAGCATTCGCTGTGAAATTCTGGGAACTATTGAAATTAGAAAGCATTCGCTGTGAAATTCTGAGAACTATTGTACCTTTAAAACTCACTTTGTGTCATCTATGCTGCGCTATTGTTCTAGAAATCTGTTTTTGACGTCTCGCTTCTAGAAATCAACTTGAAAGTTATTTCTGTAAAAGTCGTAATATTGAGGACACTTATGATACGGTAAGCTTGGGCGGTGGATCTCCTCGAATTAAGAAGAGAACATTGGGTTAAGAAGGAATACTTTCTGTATATAAGTTTTACTGAATCTTATTGAGACGGACAATATCTGTAAAATCGTACGTGAACCTCTTGATATCTTGTACTCTAGAATGAATCGCATTCCAAAAGACCAATGGCAGCCACATTAGAACTTAAACGTAACGAATAAATCTTTGCATTTCTAAAGTGAGCAAATTTATGATTATTAGCAGAGAGTAAATGTGACGTGATCCTAAAAGGTTTTACTTTATTCGATTATAGCTGATATTTTAGAAATGCATACTAAAACGAATTCATATTAATTTCATGGATTAAATGCTTGATTAGAAAATCCCATGCACTTTGTGCTATGAAATTGGTTTTAAATGTTCACAACGACTACCGATTTGCGTAGGTAAATGTTCAATAAGTGTACCGCTCGGAAAGTTTGTCAAGTGAAAATGACTTTATTTTCTCATAGTCGTAAAAGGCAAATTTTCTAGGATTGTGAATAAGATCCATCGACTTTGTCTTCTTTACAGGCCCGGTTCTTGTGATATGTTTCTTTTAGAAATTATTTCACTCACTAGATTTGTTTTTCCCTTAATAAAAGTCAGAAATAGATGTCAGGTATCCCGTAAACTCTACACATGGCTAACTATTAATGTAAGATTTTATTGATTTAGTCAAGTGCGTCCGTCCGTCCATCCGTCCATAAAAAGTTTAGTCCTGCACAACTCGAGCTAGGCAGCTTGACATGAGTTAAATCTGAAGATGGACGTTCGAAAAGATTGTAATTTGTAATATGTAGCAGTTGGATTGATATGATAAAACAAATCAAATCACACAAAAACATAGCAATACTTGTAGCATAATATAAATATATATGTCCTGTAGGAAGGTACAAATATTTTACAGGCACATCTAAGCAGTTTTAACGAGTGCGACCGCCCAACTGAAAAACAATTCTGCGACCCGTTTGTGTATTCGCTTGAAGTCGTTGAGGATGATTGAATACATTCCCCCTAGCCGAACATAACTTTCTTCCTCGTTTTTAAATGTGATAAACAATAGTTTGTGCAATGCGAACTTTTAAAGATATAATCGATGCATACAAGTCGGCTTTGAAATGTTGAAGGAACTATAACACATGTCAAAATCTACATGGAAGTAGTGGTGCTATCTAAAGTGAATGCAGAAGATTACTACGTTTTTTTTTTTTTTTTCTTTTTTTTTTTCCCAGGAAGTTATGGACAACAATTTTGTTATGAAAATTGTATTCCTTTACGTTCTCCAATTGAAAGGAAATTCTGTTTCCTATCTGGGTTGAGTACACTTGTGAATTGCACTCATCTCCTAATTTGGTCTGCTCCACAAAGTTAAAATGATGTGATCTCCGGCGAACATTTCTAACGGGTTCATCATCGCTTTGTTACATCAATTAGTGTGCCTATGAGTATACGATAGTATTTAGGATGTGTAGACTTTGATATCGCAATCGTAGCAAATGTAAAATATCTCCATCTCTTAATGATTGTTATAAGAACGAAGCAGATAGAGATATCGTAAAGTTTCTAGTGGTTCGCTTACCTCACCCACAAAAAAAATGTTAAATGCATGGCATGTAACATACCTTGAAAATGAGTTTTTCGTCCCACACTCTATATCACTTGTGGTAAGAAGGGCTTCACATAGAATCATCCAAGTTTGTCTCGCCGTCTTTCCGTGTCGTTTTCTTCTGTGCAACCTGGAGCAATTTTCAAAATATTTCGCTGAAAATTGCTACATCGACGTATTTTACTCCAAAGAAGAATAGAAAATGGTTCGGATCGGCTCAATTTGTCGACCATAATGACTTACTTCAAAAGCCTTTATGTGAATAATTGTACGGTGGTATAAGCTACTTAATGGTGAGCCGTGGCCTACTACAGTCTTTTTGCTTTAGGTTGTTTACCTACAATTACTATCAAAACATATATTCATCCATCATCCGTTCCATCAGTCACTCATTCATTCATTTATTCATTCATTCATAATTTTTTGCGAATAAATATAGTAACCTTTAAGAGTCAGTTGAGGTTTGAAAGGGCCCGGCATAACAAATTTCAACAGTTAACAGTTTCTAATAGAATGGTGAGATTATGAAGTTTACGTTAAGTTGATGAATAAATTTGTTGTATTTATACAACATGTAAACAAAATCATGTGTTCAGTAAATAGCTTTATTGGTAAAGTAAATCACATACATATGAAAATTGAAAAAAATGACTGAATAAAAGGTGCTAAGAAATATACCCTAAAAGAAAAACATATTGGGTTCAATAATAATGTCGGTATGAAAAGTTAATGAATGAAATGTTGATATGTTTTACATTATTTTATATTATGGCTTTTCCTCTTCCTTACCTCGTCAATTATTGAATTGACTATAATATGAATCTCTGATAGAAGTCGGCATCATTTTAATATATCAACTGGCAATTGAGTGTAGTTTTTGGTCGGGGTCGTTCGCAGGGCTAACATTATCTTTCTCTCTTTGATTCGTTCCGTTTATATCGCCCACCCATTAATATCTTTTGCTTCGAACGTCATAATACCATTTCCATAGAATGTCGAATAATTCAAAGTTGACGCAGATAGCGCTATACAGGGAAATTTTTAGTAAGAGTCCAACCATGCATTCAATAACACGGTTTTTTTTTGTCAAATGCGTAGGGCGCTGAATGTTTTTCTAAAAACCGCATGCGAGAGTTATGCTGCAAATGTTCAACTCTTAAGAACAGATAAATTACATTATAAAGCTTTTTCCTGATGAATATATATGAAGAGAAGCGGACAAAATTAATGAAAAAACGTAACCGGTTCATTACCATTATTGTGATTGCAAAGGATCGTGAAACAAAATAAAATCTTGTTTCTTAGAAAAAAGGGAGTAGACGTTTTGGATGCCTAGAAACAGAAACACCCACCGTAAGAGTTACGGTTTTGGCGATCGTTAATGACATTTTCCTAAAGTGGATGAAGCAAGTAAAAGCGTTATAGTGGGCTATGGTCCACCATTGTCTACTCTCCAATAATTCGCTTTACGCAGTTGTTCATATAACAAAATAAAAAGTGCTCCGATCCAAGTAATTTCCAACAACAATCTTTTCATGAAGAAATCTCAAAAAGTGCAACCTATAGGTTAAACGCAAGACGGACAGACAAGCTTACGTTGACATCACTTGTGGTGTTATAGAAAGTAGTATTTTTAATCATTTTTGTGCAGCGGGATAATATGTTACGTTAATAAAGTCAAAAGGCCAGACGGTGGATGGTTGTAATGAACTAACGCACTTGTCATTGCAAAGCTAGCTAGTTCCAATTTTTATGCAACAAAACCTCCACAAAACGTTTACACTCGAGAAATACACGCGCAGAGCCCCTCATGGAGATAGGAAGATATTGACGGCCTGGCTTTCTGTCCTGGTCTATTCTGTACCTTGCCTTACCTACAGTCTCCTGCGGCTTATAATTTTGTGAAGGAGACCCCTGCGTCAAGATCGACGCTATTATAACAAAAGGTGGGTCGCTTTTCACAAGAAGTTAATATACCTTTGTTCCATAAGTAGGTGTAGGGTATAAAAATATAATGAAACTTTACAAAATAATTAGTTTATTATTCTTCAACTCATCAAATATATACATATAAGCAATTTTTCTCATTTACATAAATCTATTTTCATATTTTTCGCAAAAAAAAAAAATTTTTATTAAAAAATCGACTCTATTCCATTTTCGAGGGTTAAATGTCAGCAGCGTATATATTACATTATATATGCATTGTTCAGAAGGGTAAAGAGCAGAATACTCTCTTCGTACTCAGTGTTTTGCATTAGAAACGAAAGTTATTTCAGAATGAAACGCTTTCGCATTCTCCCCAACTAAAAAATGCAGTGCGCGTGTGGTGTGAAAAAATTGTGTAAAAGAAACAAACCCCTATGATTTTTATGTCAGAAACAGTTCTTACTGACAATTTGCACCAGAAACATCATCATTACACAAAGCTAAATATGGCAAGAAATAAAGAATAAAAATATTGAAATAACAAATAGTGAGGTTTTTTGTAAATAATTCTAACGTTAAAAAAACGAAGCTTTCAAATAAAAGTTCAATTCTCAAATTTGCCGCGTGGCCGACTGTTAACGATTTTCGTTATCGATTTTTTACTTTTACCGTTTCATGCATTTGTGGCCGCAACAAAAACATAATATTTTATAGATTTCTTTGCAAGCTGAAGATATTTTCAAAAAAAAAAAAATAGTGTAATGAAATTCTAATGATGGCTGAAGAAGAGAAAAATTTAAATCTGTCAAATTCGGCTGCTCCCAGACCATTAGATACAACAAATAGTGATATGATATCTTTGGATCAGCGTTTGTTTACGGACGTTAAGAGTGTCCTGCCAGTGAAAAGGTAAATATTTCGTTAACTTGAATATGTATTTGTGACAAAGTAAGAGCGATATGTTCACTAAAATGCTTACAACTTGATTTTAGGCAAGAAGTTCTTAAATGGTTCGGCTGGGGCTATAAAGATTCGGAGTTTTATGTTAAAGACGATGTTATATGCTTTCGTGGAGATAGGTAAGTAACAAAACTAATTAATTGATAAAAAATTGTAGCCGGAAACCGTCACTTGATTCCTTGTAATTGCAAGTTGTAAGGTTTTTAATGAAGAACGCATTGGGCGAACTATTGCAAGAAGTTTAGGTTGATATGTTTTTCAAAAACATTTCGAAAGATTTTGCTGAAATTTTATCTTTGCTGAAAACGTATTTTGTTAGAACATCTTTCCAAGAATTCAAACAAAAAAACCATCTTGGACGAAAGTAATTTTTTTTTCTTTTGAAAGACCTATTAGTCTTGGGGGATGTCTCCCATTCGTCCCGGCAGCAAAGAAGAAAGGGAAAGAGGTAGGGAGGGGGCCGCAGTCTAGTGGGTTTGTTTGCGCAATCGGTAAGTCTTATGCTTTTATCGGTGGAACATTCTCTACAGCTACGACCCTGGTGAACTGAGATTTGAGCGAGCGAATACTGACTTGTTAGTCGCGTACGCGGAAATGCCTATTCGACGTCTCTCGTGCGAACAATTAAGTTTACATCAAAGTCCTTTATAAATTATTTAAATTACGTTTTATGCATGGAATATCGAATCAAGAAATAGCGTTGCGCTTCATGCGTCGAGTGAAATATCATGTGCGAAATAGTTGAAAATGTTTAAAGATCTATAGTAACTATACTATATCTTATGGGCGGGCACTTTGATTGTACAAAGTATTCAAGATAAGTAAAGAAAAATTCGTTACGTGGAGTTGAAGTGAGACTTCGAATAGCAGCAAGGCTAAGACAAAGCGTAACATGTTTGAGTTCAGGGGAATGTTAGCCAAGGGAGATAAGCGATAAGTGTCACAGCCACCAAATCATACTTTTTTTTTTACAAATTTATTGACTTTTTTAATAATAACCTGAAATAGACCGTCCATACCCTCCGAAGAATATCCCCGAGGGTGTCGGAGTGAATTGTTTTTGTTCTCTTTTGGATTGTAACAGTTTTTGGACTTAACTCGCTTTGACCGGTAATGAATGTTAGTCAATGAACAAATGTTGGCAAAGTCTAAATAATATAAATAATATATATATATATATATATATATATATATATATATATGAGGTCTACTTTATTTACAAAATCTAATGTGCAAAAGTTTCTGGGCAAAAACTCAGCTATTATCGAACGGTGTCTCTGCCGAATGCAATTATTCCGGTTTTTTCAAAAATTAAATTTTTTCGTTCAGACTCACAAAAGTTAAATGATCTAAGAGTTGAACGAACGAACGGCTCAGGGTTTTCTTAATCTGCATTCATATTACATATTGTCTATTTTTAGATATCCCCTCAACGACTGTAGTTTACCATATTTTACGGAGTGGGTAAAGAAGAAACTTGGCATAAACCCCAGCGATCCGTTACCGACGCCTTCGTTACCACAAACGTTTCCTAAACCTACCGATAATTCAAAATTCTTAGAAGAACTTAAGACGGCAAATATTTTGTACTCTCAAGAAGGATTGGATCGACTAATTCGTTGTCATGGCCAAGCACTACACGACATTTTCTATTTGCGTCATAATAAGTTTAAGAGGATACCGGATATTGTTACATGGCCTTGCAATCATGATGAAGTAAAGAAATTGGTGACGCTGGCTCATAAACATAATGTTGTAGTTTTGCCATATGGCGGCGGTACCTCAGTTTCAGGATCTATTACCTGTCCTCAGGATGAGATAAGAATGATTTGCGTCTTGGATACAAGTCAAATGAATCGCATGTTATGGCTGAGTAAAGAGAATTTGACGGCATGTTTTGAAGCTGGTATAGTAGGGCAAGATTTAGAAAAGGTTTTAAATAGTGAGAGCTTAACACTGGGTCACGAACCAGATAGCTATGAGTTTTCTACATTAGGCGGTTGGGTCGCTACACGAGCTTCGGGCATGAAGAAAAATACTTACGGCAACATAGAGGATTTGGTAGTTAGTGTGAAATTCGTTGCACCTTCCGGGGTATTGGAGAGGCAATGCAATGCTCCTCGTATATCTTGCGGCCCCGATTTTAATCATATAGTCATGGGTTCAGAGGGTACTTTCGGTGTGGTCACAGAAGTGGTCATAAAAGTTAGGCCATTACCACCTATCAAACGTTATGGTTCTTTATTATTCCCCGATTTCGAGTCTGGTGTTAAATTTATGCGTGAAGTAGCGCGCAGACGTTGTCAACCCGCCTCTGTACGTCTTATCGACAATGAACAGTTCATAATGGGACAAACTTTAAAACCGATAAAAGCATGGTTGGGAGAATTTGTGGACTATTGCAAAAAATCATACCTGACGACAGTCAAGGGCATAGATTTAACCCGTTTATGTGCGGTCACATTGCTGTTCGAAGGCGAGCCGAAAGATGTCGATCGTCAAGAAGCTGTAATACTCGATATAGCGAAAAAGTTTAAAGGCTTTTCAATGGGCGATAAAAACGGCGAAAGAGGATATATCTTAACATTCGTTATAGCCTACATCAGAGTAAGTAGCAAGAAAAAAAAAAAAACAAAATCAAAAAAAGGCAAAGTGTTATTGATGTTGAAATTTTTTTTTGGTAGGATTTGGGTTTACAGTATGATGTAATGGCAGAATCGTTTGAAACCTCGGTACCCTGGGATCGTTGTTATACTTTGTGTTGCAATGTTAAAAGACGACTGGAAACGGTAAAAGCGAACATGCGCTTTCCGTATGAATAGAAAAAGAAAATGAATTCTTTTTTTTTTTTATTTTTCAGGAATGTCAGAAGCGTAACATTAACTATTTCCTAGCATCGTGTCGTGTAACTCAAACTTATGATGCCGGCGCTTGTGTTTATTTCTACTTCGCTTTTCATTGCACGGACTTTTCAAATCCTGTCGAAACGTACGAGATAATCGAAGCGATTGCCCGAAATGAAATCTTATCGTTAGGCGGTTCAATATCTCATCATCATGGAGTGGGGAAAATACGTAGTCCATGGTATGGGACAACTGTTACCGATACTGGCATTGAGTTGTATAAGGCAACCAAGCATCAATTGGATCCAAAAAACATATTTGCTGCCGGGAATTTATTGCCTGAAAAATCATTGAATTCAATGACGGCTAGAGCGAAGCTTTAAAGTGAACATGCCATGATATTCGGTTTCAATCAATACTCGCGTTATACGGTTAAGGCTTTTTTTCTTGTATTATTTTTTTTTTTTTTTTTTTATAAATTAATGAATTACTTAAGGTATTGTCTAAGTAGGTTTGTTCGTATGTGTGTTTTGAAATTCAAAGGTTCAATTCACGTACTAGAATACAAAAAGCTTGCGCGGAAAGTAAGAATTTCCACAAATTGTAATAATTAATTTGCCCAAAAAGTGAGTATTAGTCAGTCGACCTAGACGCCTGTCTAGACAATTTTATATTTAGTTTAATCAAAATGCACGCATACACGTACATATATATATATGTACTTTTTAGATTTTTAATCCACTTTTTTATTCATTTTGATTTCATTCTTTTTTATTGCCTGTTTTTATTTCTTTCTTTTTTTTTATTATTTAATTTAAATAGGTTTAAATATTTTTAGCTTCCACGACAAAAAATTGTATTTTAATTTTATTTGGCACAAGTGCGACATTTTTTCCTATGACCGTTTATGACAAATATTTATGTGAGTGCAATTAACTAAGGCAAGGCACTGTGTAAAGCACACGATTGTGTTCCCCTTTTATTATTGTCTTAAAAAAAGAACTTAATTTCGCTTAGAAAAAAGGCCATATCTTTTCTTCAAAATGCTCAGCATATTTTCCGCTATCTATCTAAACAAGAAAAGAAAGCATTCCATATACAAAGTGACAGTTACCCACAAAGAAATGTTGTGTGGGTTGACCGGTTGAGACCATAATTGTAATACAATATCCCCAATACACGAAATTAATCTTTGGCCAATCGCGACCATTTATCACTCTACGCTGCCAATGGAATTGAATTTTTCTCCTTTGCAAACGATAAAAACATAAATTCTTCTATAACTTATAACGCCACGATTTGAACGTAACTATCACGGAGAATGCGGAAAAAAGCGCACTTAATAAGGAAAATGTCGAAAAATGCAAATCACTTAAGCAAATGTTTATACATTTTAAAGTTGAATGAAGAAGAAAATGGGACACGATTGTTATGACGAATGAATCGTAATAATTTTTAAAAAATTATTAAAAATCGATTGGAGAGTGGGAGTGCAAATAGCCGCCATAAGAAGAAAGATTCTTCTTATAAGTTTTTTATCTATTAACTTACTCACCTCGTACGGTCGTGTTGTTATTCATTGTTAAAATGCTTGATTAATGAATGAAACAGTATTTTGTTCGTTGCCATATTTGGGTTACGTGTTAACTTGATGCCGCATTTGGGTGCTGTGCTGTTCTCTCAGTTGTTGTTATTATTGTTGTTGTTGTTGTTTCGTTTCACTCATAGTTACGCATGCTTGACTGTTCGTGTGTAAAATAGCTTAGAACAGTTTCAGGCCGTTACATGGTTCGTTACGTCATATGACGTAAAACGAGGAATTTTAAAAGAATGACATTATTGTTGCTGCAGAAATTTTATATGGTCTGAAAAAACATGTCAATTGAAGTAAACGTTTTGAAATTTTAACAAAAATTTGAACGCTTGAAGTAATAATCGACGGAAATGTTTTCATAATATGCTGTAACTGAAGATACGAATATAAATGTGCTTTAGATATGGGTTTCATTAAATATCAAAAAAGAAAAAAAAGTGATTACGGAAAGCATCTTCTAAGAATGTAGGGGAGGAAAGCGTGCTATATTATTAGCTGTGGTATTCATATAAATAAAAATAAAACGTTTGTACTCTTGTTTTGCATGGAACTTTACAGACCGAATCAGTCTAAGAGGAACATTTATTAGTCCTTCTGTCTAAATATATATTAATCGTTAAAACTTTTCATCAAATTCAAAGTTTGATTAGTGAGTATGTAAATTTTTCCACAAATTGGACAGTGTACATCACATTTTTATTACATCTAAGCAAACTTTGACTTATGTTTATGTAAAATGCCCGCAGATTCCTTTTTAAAATAATACTAAATAGCTAAGCAAATTGCTCTCATTATCATATTTCCTCGTAGCGATATGTTTTTAAGTAAGAACATGTTTCTAAGAAAGATACATGTTTCTAAGGAAACAACATGTTTAAAAATACGCAACATGTTTCTAACTAAGCAACATTTTCTCAAAATCTGCAACATTTATAAAACCATTAACATAAACTTTTGTGCTCGTGTAAGCATTTAAATAATATCTGTTAAGATATTTTCTCTTTGTTTCTCTTATTCTACGCATAAAGGTTACTTTAGGCAATTCGTATTTTAGCAAGACGTAGTTGCAGAGAGCATTATGTGATTGTCAAGTAGTGTGATGTTCAATTTATAATCTGAACATTAGACTTAGATATTGGTCGCTCGTAAGACTAAGAGAATATTTGGAATAAACTTTGAGCACATTTTGATTACGGAATGGTAAAAAATATGTCTAACTTCACTTACGATGGGTTTAATTCGATTCCTAAAGTATTCTAAAAGTTCTTTTTCCCTTTATATATTTATTTATGAAATTCGCAGAAGTATACAAAATGACCCATAATGAATACTTCTAACTTAGCCTAAGATGGGGTTTATCCGGTTCTAAAAGTTGTTTTTCCCATTATATATTTACTTACGATATTCGCAGTAGTATCCAAAATTACCCACAATAAGTCCATATGACTTAACCTAAGATAGGATTAATCCGGTTCTAAAAGTTCTTTTTTCCTTTATATATTTACTTATGAAATTCCTAGAAGTATACAAAATTACCCATAATGAATACCTCTAGCTTAACTTAAGATGGGATTAAACCGGTTCTAAAAGTTGTTTTTCCCATTAAATATTTACTTATGAAATTTGCAATAATGTACAAAATACCCCCACAGTCGATGATCGATGATGATTTACGATATTTTTTATGTTTCCGATTGGTCTTGGTCCTACTGCAAGCGACCTGTCTATAAGAGTTATGTCATTATATCTTGATATGCATTCATTACATTTCACATTTTTTGACGGAAGGTTAAAATTGAGATCTGACACCAAGAGCGTGTATATTTATGAAATGAACATGACCTGTGAATTAAAATTATAGCTCTGTCTAAGGTATAAAAAAGGCTAGGTTGCATCAAGTTGACACTAAAAGACCCAAGTACGTTTCAATGAAACTTAGTCTGCTTTGGGTGGCAACTATCTATGAAATTGATTTTATTTAAAGCATATACCTGTGTCTTGTGAACACATACGTATATACAGATATATAAAAAATCTTTTCTTGATATCGGTGAATATATATTTCAAGGTTTGAGATACATTTACGTTTAATGAAATGTATGTTTAATCCTTGAGCCTAAGTTAATAATAAATAAATTCGGAAAATATTTATCAAATGGAAGGGACTTTGGGCTGAGCGTAGAAAATTGCATCACCGAAAATCGAGATTCGTCATGAAACAGATCTTTTCCTGTTTCATTTTGCGTTTCATTAGGTGCAAATATAAATTCAACAACAACGTTACGTTACGAGTGGCTGAGGTAGTTCTATAATTAAGCCTTTAACGATTTAAAAAGCTGTTGTTTGAGAATTTTAAACAAAACGTATTTATTGTTATTGTATTGCTGCAGTAGGAACTATAGCGAGACAAAAGTTTTTTAATTTTTTCTCATCTTTTGTTTTTTGCTTTAATTGATTTTTATAGGGAGAGAAAAAAAGCGATGTGTGAGCAGAATTACATTTTTATACGACTTGAAATGAAAAGAAGGTATTAATCTGTTAGGTGATCAATTTTGGCTTAGAAAAGATTGGCTTAGTGTAACAGAGTGCTGTTACGGTTTGGTGTTGTGCTGGAGTGTTGTTGCTGCATCTTGTATCTTGAACTTGCAACCATCTCACCACCTTCGTTGAATGTGTTTTAGCTTACGCTCGCGTAATGTTGTGCATCTACCTATAGGTTGGATAGGTTGCCGGTTTAAGTTGTTCGTATTTGTTTAAGCATCACGGTTTTTCTACTTTGGCATTATTGGTGTGCTTGCTCTGAGAGGAGATATCTTTCATTATATGCAGTTGTTGTTAGTGTTTTTGTTTAGTTGTTGTTAGTGTTTTTTTGAATTTTGAACAGTAAAGATGTGGTGTGTCGCGAGAACTGCGAGTGCGAAATAATGTACGTAAATGTGTACAAAAGTTAATGCACAATAAATAAATTGTTATAGATTCTGCAATTTGTTTGTTGATAAAACGTCGGTCGGTTTGTTACATCGCGTTTTCGGAGGGAGTTCAAAATTATGTCGAAAAATTGAAGATGAATTTAACAAACGCAATTATTGACAAATAATAATAATAATAAGAAAAATGTTTCGATGGTTAATTTTTGTTCGATTCTATGAGAAATTAATTCCATAAAAACATGTCCGAAAATAAATATGAAAATAAATATGAAAAAATTGGTAAATTGTGTTTATTTGCTGCAATTTTTGCTGTGTATTACATATACGTCAAGAAAAAAAAAAGAAACGAAGAATTTTTTTTTTTTAAGCTTAGCATCAAGGTTTATACGACGACAGGTGTTTTATTTATTGCGGTTTAATAGAGAAGAGAAAAAATTCCGTCATTTCCTTTTTCTCGATTTTAATTACCAAACATTTTTTGTCTGTTTATTGTTGATGTTGTTGCCGTTGTTGCTGTTGTCATTGCTGTTTTCGTTACTGCTTCATGCAATTAAATGCATTTATTTTTTACTAAGAGCGCATTAATTGTTAGCATTGAAATCTTTTGATATGTTTGACTATTTAACGTATTTAGGAGGTTCTTTGTTATTAAAATATATATTCAATGATTGAGTGATGGCTTCAAATTTTTTTTTGTACATGTACATGCGAAAGTTAAAACTCCGAATTGATTAATATATTTGCTTATTGTTATTATTAATTTAGCCAGAGACTGCAGTCTTAAAGTGCTCTCATCAATCTAAGGCTATCGTCTTTTTTGAAAACTTCAGCGCACTTGAGATTTGAACCCCCACCCCATTGGGTCATTAGTCGAGTTTCTTTGTCTACTGGGCCAAAGGCAAAACGTAAAGTTATCTATATATTGTGTAAGTGTGTGTAAGTTTCCAAATTTCCAAACTGAAGTTCATAAAAAAAAAGGAGTCTTTTGCTGGTTTAATGCGGTTACAGCATTTCAAACAAAAAAGAATTCGTTTCTCATCTCCTGCAACTTTTAGTGTTTTCTTCTTCTTAAACTTAGATTTCTTAATAGGTGATCCTAAACCTCTATTGAATGGTCCTGAATAGAAAGTTGACATTGTTTGAGCCGAAGAATTCATTCCGCGTTAGATATGCATTATTTTCTAGACTAGTGTCTGAATCTTTTGGCAAAGGACCGAGTCCTTCATTGCCTTTGCCGCCACTATACTATTACTAGTATGTAAGATGCGTTTCGTGTCACTAAATTTTGAAAAATGCAAGATGCGAATTATCGTTTGCCGTCTCATCGAATGTAATATCCATAGTGCGTCTAAGTCTATTTAAAAGACTTAGCAAGCCATATACAAGTTTTATTGCCTTTTTAAAAAATGCTTTAAGTGTTTTGTGTTAATGTTGGTTCCGGTACATTTGTGTTCACTGTTCTCTATTTACATATGCAGGCACGAGTTCTGATCAAAAAGTATCGGACACTGATTGAATAGACCAGCAATAATCCAGTAATATATAAATTCCAAGTTCACTAAAGCCCCAACGAACGTGTATACCTTGGTTTAGCGCTATGTGACAGGTTTGGTAAGAGATTTCTATTTGGGAAATTTCCTTTTACGCACAACGTTCGATATTTCTTATGAATGAAAATAGTTTTTCATTTTTTTTAAAGAGCGAAAAGTCCTTATGCGGATACGAAACTTAAAGTATTCACAGAAAACTGCCGAGATTCTACTTAGCCCAGAAATATAAAATTTGAAAATACTAGTAGCATAACTTGCAAAGATGTAATCACGAAGTCTTAAAGGACTAATTCAGTCCTAGATTTCTATCGATTTAATCACAAAAGTTGTTCTTACAATCATAAGTGTAGGTGTTTTCAAGCTCTTTCCTACTATGCCTCGGGAAAAAAGGATTTTCCGCGCCTTTATAATCCATGTACAATGCACGGTGCAGCACTCCTCTTAATAGCGAAGAAAACTTTACTGCAAAAATCGTACCGTCTCTCCGAAAAATCCAAGTGATGTTTAAGCCAAAAGAAAGCTTTGCGCAGCGCTTACCGAAAGTGCAAAGTTCATGAAAAGCTATGATGTTGCGGAACAAATGATTTCGCATACAATTCTTTATTCACTGATTGTCTATATATTTTGCAAACACATTTACAAACTACGGGTTTAAAGGCCGACGGATAACTTAGATCATATGCTCGCCTGTACTTGAGCGTGCGCACCGTTGAGTTGTTACCCGCCATCCTTTTCCTAGTCGGCTACACATGCGCACATGTGACTAGGGAGTATGACACTTAAAACTTCGATACACCGAAAATGTTAAAAAAAATCTTCTTGGCATCGTAAGCTATATATAAAAAAGTTGTGTTTTCCGTCAGGCTAAAAAGTAACAATCATTTCACTAAAAGCAGATTAGATAACAAATTCCCGATATTTTTTGATTAAAAAAGACGTGTTTACGGATATATGCTTCTATGTTGCAATAAGGTTTTATGTCGGCAGGTGTTGTGTGACATCAAAGTTGACTGCTGTTGTTGTTATTATTATTTGCAGCTGTAATAACAGCTGTTTGTTTTCCTTATTCACTTTCTGCCAATAGTTATAGCGTAACAAATTTTATGAAAAATGAACGTCAATTTAAAGTAGAATTGTGAGATGATGATGATGATGATGACGATGGTGTAAAAAGGGGGACAGACCAATATTTAATCTTGGTTTGTTTATTTTAAAAGAAATTGAAAGCAAAAAAAATATGAATGTTACTCTGATGCGTCAATAAGAAGGAGCAGATGTTGTATTTAATGTTTCAAATTATTATGGCATGTGCGACGTATCTTTAGACAAAGCGATCAGCTTGCAACTTTGTCTTTTTTCCTTTTTTTTAGTGTCAGACTTATTTTCTCTACGGCAGGAGGAAGAATTTTTGTTCTTTGAATGATATTTTATTCATTTCATCATTCATTACATTTTTCGCCTTGAATAAGTTCTTCCTTTTTAGTCCCGCTTTCGGGAATTTAAATTCTCTCTCGGTAAAGAGCCAGAAAAAATGAAGCGCAGGCTCCGAAAAAGGAGTTCAATCGGCCTAATCTGCCTAAAGATAAGTGTAAGCTTTTAGATGTAGAAGGAACATTTGATCTATGCCGGATTCGTTTCCGGCCGATGATAATATTTAATGAGATCATAAGGAATTCTCTTATCAATCTTAATAGTTACTACAAATTCCTTTCAAAGCAGAATTAACAGTAACTTGTGCAAACTCTAGTTAGGCTTAAAATCGTACGGAGCAGCAGGCAATAAGTTGCGGTAACAGCATGTCGTCGGCAACTAATACTGTAAATGGTATTCGCTCAGCGGCAGTCTCCTGCACAGTGCTATGTCCCAGCAATCATCTGTCTGTCTGGTAATATCTCTTGCAAATACACTCTTGGTCTGCCCGCTTGCAGACTTGTCCACTAACTACGGCTTTTTCAATGTTATAGTTTGCATAGTCTGTCATTTAACAATTTCTTGCAATAAATATGTTAGTCATAGTACAAGTCACCCGGCCATTGGCACAAGCAATACTGACGGCACTTTATTTCAATACAAATCCGAAATTATATACGATAATCAAAGGTATCAAGCTTCATAACCGCAAACATGAAACTTCCTTAATGCATTAGTATCGGCGAGCAACAACAACGATTCTCAAGTTAATTTCAGTACTTGAATAAAAAAAAAACCAAAATCAGTAACCGCAACCACAACATGGCAAACAGTGCAACAACGCAAGAGAAGCAGAAAAGACGGTCACAATGTGTACCTTACTGCTAAATAAAAGCAGAAATATACTAAAAATCATAAAATGTACAAAATTGTTACGATTATTACGATTCATAAGAACAAAAAACAGAAACCTTTTCCCCACTAGAAACTTTTGCATCATCATCGAATCATTTCTTAACTTAATAGACGCATTAATATAGTTGTTAGGCAAGCAACGGATGCAAGAGAAAATCGTGAAAGAATAGGATTTATTCGGTTCTTCCGACGATTGCTGGTGTAGCTCTTTCCATGGTAGTGGATAGAAAAACCAAAAGTGTGTTAAAAAGTGTTTACTGTACTTAGAAAAACTAAGCAAAAATAAAACACTTTCGCTTTTCTACTCCGGTGTATTACCAAAAAATCTTTGCCATCCGTTTGAACTAACGAGAAAGTAGACGAGAATGTAAGTTCTTAGAGAAGATTAAGAAGATTAAAAGGGAAACTTTTCCATTAACCAATCGGAGGCTTGGCTATTCATTACAGCAGAGTACAAGTTTAGGGGGAAAACAGTTTAAATTATACTGTAAATGCTTCCATTTAGTTCTTTTGAAAAAAATCGGAAGTTATAGTTATCGCTCTATGATCTACCATAAATTCACACTTATTTGGAGCCATTTTGCAATTGGCTTCAATCGATATATGAGCCGACACTTCCGTAATTAAAAAAAGAGTTTTTACAGATGGTGTGGGTAACTAAGATTTTCTCAAAAGCCCACAAAGCTTTCTCTTTTTCGATTTTCCTTGAAAAAGGTTTACGATTTCTTAAAAGCGAATATTTTTTAAAAGTAATTTTTTTTTTTATCGAAGTTCGAACTGATTTTTCCTTATTACAAATATTCCGCTAAAATAAAATTAAAAAAAAAAAATCATTTCCAAAATGATATAAAACTTTGAAAGAACAACCAAAAATTAAACTTAATACAAACTTGGAAAGCAACGACAAAGTAAAAATGACATAAAAATCAAAGTGAAAAAACAAAGTTTCAAATTAAAGTGACAGAGCGGCAAAGTGACAAAGTGACATCATATGATTAATATCATTTTCTGTTATTTTGCAATTACAAACATTACATTATGATTAGTAGATAACGGTGAACGTTAGTTTTGATTGATAGGGGTTACAATAGGATTTTTGTCACATGATGAGGGAAAAATTAATTTGGTCAAAACGTTTGCAACGCCCAAAAAGGAAGCTTCAGAGATCTAATGCAAATTCTGAAGCGATTTAAGTATGTCCGTCTGTTCGTCTGTGTGATGTTTTGCTCATTACTCACAAATTATCCAAGATAGAAGGCTCATATTTTTCACACATACACTACGATAAACTCTACTCTCTCCGTGGACAAATGGAAAAAATTGGCCATGCCCACGCTAAATTACTAGTGATTAAATTTCCTTTTTTACACTTTTTTGAGGTTTTATGTTTATTAATCACAAGGTAAACACCATAACTACAAACTGCATTTCTCAAATGAAGATCTATTATCTGACTAAGAATGCGTTAATTCTAAAATAATTATGGTGGAGACCGTTGCCTGGTGGGTTCATTTTTTCTTAATAATACCAGCGATGTAGGTATCACATAAAACGTCTTGGGGAGTAGAAGGCGAAAAGCTAAGTGTTTTAATTCTAAATTGATTATGGTGGACGTCACGACATAGCGGATTAATTTTTTCGTTACAATACCATTGATATGGGTATCACATAAAAGGACTTGGAGAGTAGAATGCAAAAAGCTAAGTGTGTTAATTCTAAATTAATTGTGAGGGACATCACGAGGTGGTAGACTAAATTTTCTTAGCAATACCTTTTTTGTTGCAGTAAGAAATGAAAGATCAATTTTTTTCCGTTCACTTTTTTATGACAATAAATAAAAGCATGGTGCGCCGCAGATTGTAATGGTGGTGGGTATGCAAGGTTCGGGCCCAGCTTTTATATGATTAATATGTTTTTACAAACTGTGCGTAAATTGAATTCGTGCAAAAAGAGTTTTTGGGTTTGCAGCAAAAATGCAGATTCTTTCAACATCAGCCAATTTTTTATTTATTATTATTTTGTAAATTTGGTAAAATTTCATTTTAACCAGACAAGATTAGAACCTGAATACCTGTAGATAAAATTTGGAAGAAGCGAACAATGAAGAGAGACTTTACCTTGGTCAAAGAACATAAATAATCAGTACCAAATGTGAGATGTAGGTTTCTAGACGTTAGGATAAGGTATACAAAATATATCTGTCTCGAGCTCAGTTTGTGTGGTTACACCATTTACCGGGAAGGATCTACCGATGGATTACGTCTATCGACTCAGAGGTACTTTCTGAATCGACCTAAGCTTATTTGCATGTCTGTCCATCCGTCCACCTGCGTTCTTATGTTCAAGCTGGAGTTTTTGAGGTACTTTGATAAAATTTGTTATAGAGATGCCATTTGGCCTATGGAATAATTGGACCACTTACCATATAATGTCTCAGTGTGAAAAGTCCATATATGAATAATTGTATAAAGCTAAATAGGTAGGGTATTTAACAGTGGGCCGTGGCCCTGCAATATGCGCTTTATTTCAATTCAATGCTTGTACTCCTAGGCTTCCATAAACTTTTTAAAACACCCGCACTTCTGGTTGATGTATTCAAGATCATTAGTTTGTAAAATAATTTTTATATTTGGCCTGCGCCCAAAAAGCAAACATTTTTTCAGTTTAAATTCATTAAAGCAAATTATTGGGTTTGTTTCTATTAACAACTTTGGTGATATTGTGTTTTTTTTTGTTATGTTTTTCTACTGAGTACGCATGTGTATATGTTGAATATTAAGTTTAGCGAATAAACAAAAAATTGCTTTTGCATGTATGTCACATTTATATGGATTTATAAACATAAACTTTAATATGTGTGTGCCTGTGTTCGTGTGTATATATGAAAAAATTTATGTGGGTGTATTAAGTAATCTATTGAAAGTTATATAGACGGTAACGACAACATCAATAACCTCGTCTGAGCTGTTTTCAGTAAAGAGGTAACATAACAACCGGTAGAGAATGAATGACAATAAATTGAGTTTGATTGTTGGGTGGATATAGTCATGAAGAAATTTCTTTAAAAAATTGCTAAAAAAACCGTTAAACTAAAATAGCAAAAAAATGTTAATTAAAAGCTGAACTAAGAAGGAAATTATAGTATGCTTAGCAGGAATTTTGTTGGTATTCAGTGTTTGTTGAATTTTTTTTTTTGCGATTTCTTTAAAATGGATCGCTTACGTAATATATAATATAATATATATATATATATTATATATATATAATACAATATATTATATATTCTATCTATAAATAAGAGCCAGCATACTGCTGCCATACGTACAACACTCTCACCATCACTCCAGTAAGAATAAAAACAATATTTAAGTAATGAATACTGAACTTGAATTATCCGAATGTCCACAGAGCGTTAGCTTAAAAAGACAAGTGCGAAAATTATATTCGACTGCGATTGAATCTTCGATACCCATCAACGTTATCCTAACAAAGACTAAAAAGGAGCAATAACTAAATGTTTCTACTCTTACTAAATTGGGTGGGCGTGGCAAAATTTTTCTTTCCATTTTTCGTGTGTGTATTGTGGTTTATTTGTAATGATCAAAAAGTTCAGAAAGCTGAGATATTTTCAATTTACATTGTACTGTGGGCGTGTCCTTTTACCGACTTGGCCCACTTTAATCTGCGTGCAATCACTCTCAATGTTTTTGCTCAATTGAAGAAGTTATACCGATGTTTGCGACCATTACAATTAATAGAGGTGGGCGGACGGACTGACAAACCTGTGCAGAACGATTCGGATTTAATTAGTAACGTGCGGATTTGCAAGCGAACTGCAAACATTTTGACAAAAGAATGAAATTTCAATATTCTATGATATTGAGTAGCTGTGGACGACGTTTTCCATTTCCAAACAGGCAGATAGGCAGACAGATGCGCTTATATCGGCTTGGAATTTGATGCTGCTTAAAAATGTATATAATTTATGAGGCCTATGAAGCTTCCATCCGGCTGGTCCAAACGTTTTGACAAAATGAACATACCTTTCAATCCTCGGTGATTGGTATAAAAAAAAAAAAACTGGGTCTCATGTAATAGAATGAAAAACGCGAAATTAAAGCCAATTTTGCCTTTGTAAAACAACTTTTAAGTTTCTAATTGGAATTTTGGCAGTGAGAGTGTAACTGTAACCTAAGTGGAAATAATCGCAATTATATATAATTCTAAGAACAACTCAAGTCATATTACTTCTAAAGAATTTTATGCTTACATATCTAAGCGCTTTTAACTTTCCTGCCTGTGTGTTCGTTGTGAACGACTCCATGAACTTATTTAACTGATTGTGGTAACTTCATCTAATAAGAAAGGAGATGTTCTAGCTGAACGAACATGCAGGCGGTTATATTGCACAAGAAACACTAAAAAATCTTAAGCTTTAATTTTTTTACTGCTTGTGACTTTTTCGCTGTCTTTTTAAAACTTAAAGTAAAGAGACTAAATTCAACCTCATTCATGCTTCTGTAGAGAATATTTCGAAGTGAAAATTTTTATTGCGGTGCTATTGAGTTCTACGAACATTGATCCATAATAAGAAAGTTCTTAGCACTACAAAGAACTACACACAACATATATAAAAGGTGAAATTCACATATATATCGACTGTGGAAAATACGGGATCCAAAGCTCAAAGGCAGGTAATAGCATAAGGATAAACAGATTAGTTAGTTATAGAGCCAAGCCAGATGACACTAGATATCTAAAGTTTTTAGATCCTCCCGTTCTAAAGAAAGCAGAAAGATGTTGAGCCCCTCGTTTAAGACGATAACTGAGATTCCATTGGCCAGACCAAACATTTTATATATGTCCGCATTACATGCAACACTTGATGTTTTAACAAATGAACATCATTTGTAAGTTAAAGAAGTATTTAATTACATATATAAATTAAATTGTTGTTATTTGTGATTGGTATGCACAGTTGTGTGATGGTTTTTCAATTATCCTTATTTTTTTTTTTTCAGTTTAAAAGAAATTCATTAAAATGCCAGCAGCATTTTTTTTAATCGAATTATCAAGAAAAAATATCAAGAAACTAGATAATTAATATGCAGCTTTTGTAACCATCATAGACCATCAATGACCATTACACCTTTGCACAACAACGACAACAACAATAATAATTTTACTCACAACAACTGCAGCTAGTGTTATAGTTTTGTACTTGACGTCTGTGTTATTGGCCTCTAAAGCAAAATCGCGTTGTCTGCTTTGCATAAGTAAATACATATAAAAAAGATAATAAGAAAAAATTAAAATCGAAGATAAAGAAAATCTTTAGAAAAAAAAAAAAAGAAAANGCGTTGTCTGCTTTGCATAAGTAAATACATATAAAAAAGATAATAAGAAAAAATTAAAATCGAAGATAAAGAAAATCTTTAGAAAAAAAAAAAAAAAAAAACTTAAAAAAAAAAAAAAAAAAAAAAAAAAATTGGTGAAAAATTGAAACTTCAATAATTCGCGTAAAACCGATCAAAAAGAAATATTTTTCTGTATTTTGAAAAAAAATAAAAAAAAAAATGATACACAAAAACCAGTTTATTGCCATCGACATCTGTATCTGCAAATGGCAGTCAAGTAGAAACCTTTTGCACATTCTCCATCGCAACTGCATTCTTCCACAACAATAATAATAATAAAAAAAAGGAAAAAGAAAAAAAAAAAAAAACGAAGCTGCCACATCTTCACGACATTCACAGCCGTAAACGTGATATTGCATTTATTTCTTGCTTTCATTGCGCCGCATCATCATTTATTTTATACACAATTTCGTTTCTCTTGTAACCACGAACCAACGAGAAGTATTTCTTTTATTTGTATAAACAACAAACAAAAATGTAAGTATTGCCCGTTTTCTACATTAACCGCTATTGCGCATATTCTGTTAGTCTAGTGGGAAACATTATAACCGAGAAGAATATATTCTCGTAATCCCTGTAGGGCCAAACTTGGACATTCACTGCTTATCTAGAAAATATTTATTAATTAAATTTAGCTTAAAACCATTAACATATAGATAAAGTAACAGATGATCAATATATGATTATGTGAAATTTTACATCCACTACCATCTTAGGACAACGGTATACTGAATTTATTCTTCCGTTTATAGCGCAAAAGAAATGCACATAACAGACTTCATAAAGTATATAATCAGTTTAAGATTCTAAGACCATTTAAGTATAATTTCCAGTATCTCTGTTCCTGAAATGCTTACGATTGCAAAAACGTGAGTATACATAGATTGTCGCTGAATATTTTAAAATAACTATAAAGATGCTCGTCTCGATAGGCAGAAAAGATGTTTAGAAAATTCATACAAAATTTAAAGAGATTAGATTAAAATTTCAGTGTTAAGTGATCTTAATTAAGTAATGGGCACACGCCGTGACAGCAGGACGGCTGAGCATGGCCTTATCTTATTATTTAGAAATATCTTTCGACATATTACATGTTACGATGTGTGTCGATGTATTTTAAATACATCCGCTGTCTTTGTGGTGAGCTTGGCTGAAAGACCACTACCTAAGTTTAACTTACGAAAACTATGGTATTATTGTTTATGTTCGATCCATTTTAAGATCTTAAGATGGCTTCTTATTACCAAGAATATTTCGAAATTTTCTGTCGTTTAGCTTAAGAACTTTGCTAAATATAACGTACGCCTTGGCTAACGGTTAATACTAGTTATCCTGTTGTCATGCTATCGAGGATAAACGAGAGATTTAATCGATTTTAGATATCCACTTCTAATCTGCACCAAGTGCATTATTTTTATTCATAAAGCAAATATTTCATTAAAAAAGATTTCTTTCTTCATTCTTCAACAGAGCTGTGCACTCTCTTTGAAAAAAAATTCGATGTTAAAGTTACAATTGAACATAGAACTTTACAGTAAGTGAATGAAGTTTCGATTTATTCAGGAATTTCTAAAACCGTTAGGTGTTACCATAATTAAATTCCTAAAAGTTAATTACCCTGCCAAGGACTCTAAAAGTAAACAAAATATTAATTTACATTCAAACCTTAACCTTTGTTTCTAGTTAATCAGAGTTTAAACTTAAAGGTGATGCTATTAGTTCTTCAAAGATCGGTGAGACTTGTTATAATAAAAACTATAGAAATGCCAGAAAATTGCCATTACCTTGTAAAAGTCAGAAAGATAAAATATTTATGCTATCCTTTTATTGTCTGCCATTAAGTAAATTTTTCTGTACATTCCCTTAGAAGTTTGCCTTCTTTATACCCTTCACCGAAGGATGGGGGGTATATGCATTTTGTCAAAACGCCCAGAGGGAAAATTCAGAGGCTTGACAAGCGTTAAATTCTGAATCGATTTAGGCATGCCTGTACGTCCGTCTTTGTAATGCCTGTTGTAAGCATTCTTCTGGCGGCAAAAATGAAACAAGCGACTTCGGACTTAACAGAAACATTGAAAGTTTTTCCTCGCCGACTGGTAATGAAAATGGTCCGAAATGATCGAAGGGCACGCCTACAGTACTAGGTAAAGTGAGAGCACCTCTCCTTGTCAAAACGAATAAAAAATTGTTTTTTTGCTTATTACTCATAAACTACAGCAGGTTTACATATAAAAATTTATCTGCGAAAATATGAGAGAAATTGACCACGCCTACCCGACGTTTTAGATTTTATTACTCAATTTTGAATTTAATTATCAATTAGGGGTAAATACGGTAGGGGTTGCGACGGTGAGCATTATACAGAGAAAGAGCGACGAACCGATGATCAAATGTGTTGATAAGTGTTTCTAGGTTTTGTAATAGAAAGAATAAATCTACTACGTCTAAAATTTGGATAGTAGATGCAGAGATCTTTGTGATGTTCACAACATATTTCTAATTCTTTTAACTCCAAATGTATTCATTTATGCGAAATATGTTTCAAAAAAGGACAGTTATTATCCGATTTATTTAAAAGAAATGTAAAGTGTCCGTGTCTTGATCTGCCCACTCCTGTCTCCCTATTGAAAGCAGACAAAGCAAGTATTTGAAGAGAATTTTTTTTATACTTAAACGCACTGCAGCCTTTTTCCTCATAAAAATCTCAATATAACTTCTGTCCTTAAAATCATTTTAAGCTTTTTTTGCCACACAGAAGCTTGCGTTTCTTGGGAATGGTGATAGAAACGGGAATTCAAAAAATTGGTTTTTCCGTTTCAAATTTTCTACATTAAATAATGGCGAATTTTCCCCGCACAACGATTTCTTCCAAGTGCGGCGTATAAAGCTCTGGTCCAATTCCTTCTCAATAGGGCTAAAACGCGGCTATACCGAATTTTGTTAAAACCAACAATCTCAGCAATTACGATATGTAAGTTGGCTATACGATTTCATTGAAATTAGACGGACAGACAAGCTTAAATCGATTTAGTATAAAAGCTGAATTCATTTGAAATCAGTCCGTACCAACTTAATATATCCTATGTCTTAAATGGTGTCGAGTACAATAATTGAAAACTTTGTTGTTTCTCTCTGAACAAAAGTTTTAAGCTGTTCTTAAACTTTTTAAGAACAACTCATGAACGGTACTCCGTTTACAATTAAAAAACAGGGAAACCTTGTCAAAACTTATGTTTAATAACTCGATTATCGAATACCTAAAGAATTGTCGTGAATGCAGCGTCGTATAGAATCACTTTTAACTTTCAAATATGTTTTTATTGGTTCGCTGTTGTTTTTTTAGTGTTAAATATCTCATGCAAGGATTTATGGTTTCTTTGTACTTTACAGCGTAATATACTGAAAGGTTTTTAATGGTTTTCTGTCTACATGAAATCAACTTTAGATGATAAGAACTGTCGACGTATTGGTTCAGGTTAACATACATGACATGATTTAATGTTCCTTTAACTTAAGGTTATGCTTCGACGGTTTCAAGGACGCGACAGCAAAGATTGCTTTGTACATATTTAATATTATTCGAGGAACAAATGCCGAGAGTCTTTGCACTCAATGTTTACTTAAGTTTCGAAAAAAAAGTAAAAGATAAGCGAAGAACAAAAATCGAGAAATAAAATGAAAAGGTCCAACGGAAACATAAATTACTTACACTGAGAAAAAATGTATAAAAAATGCATTATTTTAAGTTAATTCTTACGCCACATTTATTTGTAATAATGATAGCACGAGATAGTGCCGCTATCGAACTTGGTGCGGGGAAATGAAAGGTAAAAGCTATAGAATCTCCTAATTTTTGTTTTCACGGTACTCTTTGTTATCAAAATTTTTAATCGATCACGTGACCGTTACTAACCTTAGCATTAATTTACCTTACAATTAACGAATGCTTCAACGTACCCCGGGAAAAATCTGAAACGGCGTTTATAATTATTAGTCCCAAGGGGAATGATGATTAAGTGCAAACGCAATAATGATAGACACGAACTATCAAATAAAAACAAATAGGAGATGGGTAATAAATACGAAGAGCAAGCATCAAAAACTAAAACACCGATGGTTTTGATGACCGGAACGAATAAAAACCGAACGACTTAGAATGCGTAAAATGTTAAAATGTATGAGTACGTTTGCCGCAGAAAATAACGGACAGACGGACTGACAAACACTTTACTTGCTCAATGATAGTTATTAATAACATGTGTGTTCTTTTTGTGCGCTACAAACGTTTTGAAAAGAAAGTAAAATTTTAATATTTTATAATATTGAGTACGTGCGGCCAACTATTTCCGTTTTTATACAGGAGCATCTACATTTGTAGCGGTTTATAAGTATCAGTCAAAAGCCAATTTTTTTTTTTTTTTGAAAACAGAAGCGGTTTCGCTTTATGCTGTGCTGTGGATGTGTCTTTTGACCGACTTTGCCCGATCTCAATATCAAACTGCGTGCAAAACTGGGTTCCAGTGGTTCTACCAAATTACAAGCAGACAGCTCTGTTTCTTCGACCAGAAGATTATTTTCCGCAGACATTGCACAAACAGATAGGCAGGCAGACAGACGGAAATTCTTAAATCGGTTTAGAATTTGATGCCTATCAAGAATGTTAATGTCTTATGGCTTCTCTAAAGCTTTCTGACGATGATGAATATACTCCTCATTCTTGGGTGATGCCTGGAATAAGGAAAGTGTATATAGCTTATATACAGACAATAGGACATATTGGACATGTAAAAATTCTAATGGAAATAGGGGTTCTATTGAAGAAATTAAAATTCATGAAAGAATAAATTGACTGCAATCAAGTATCGGCCGCCACAAATTTCAATGAACTTGAAATAATAAAAGATGAAGAAAAATTGAATTTTATATTTTGGAAACACGTTGAACCGGTGATCTATGTTTCTACATAAAAAATCAGTGAAACAATTTCTGTAAAGTGAATTATATGGGGATGAAATTTGACATAAGTATATTAGGAGGTGCCTGTAGGTTACCGCATAAGCCAAACTCCCCAGAAAGAGTATTAATGGATTTCTTTGATCCGGAAATAGAGAGAGTGGATTGTGAGGCGCAAACTTTAAGAGTTGTTAACACTAATATTGAATTGATTATAGAAACAATAATGCATTGAAGAAAGTAATAAAGAATACTTCTTGAAAAAGAAATAGTAATGCAATGCACTGGAATAACGAGTGCAAGAAATACATTGATTGCTTAAGCAATCATAAATATCAATAAAGTGTCTGCCAAAACAAATTTGGAAACAAGAATTAACGATCAAAAAACTTTGAATGCACCGCCGCAGACATACGTCCACAAAGGATATGCCGGCTCTCTATTAATCAAAAGTTAATTATGAATACATTAATGTATGTACTTAAAATGACAAAAAGTCTGTTACCAAATTATCGGGAAAGAAAGTTGATGTCCGTATCGGGTGCTTTTTGATTATACCTTTCAATTTAACAAATGCATATGATTTCGGACCATGGACTAAAACTGTACAACTCAGTGCCAAAAGAAGTAGAAAAAAGAAAGTAAGGTTTTTTATTTTTAAAAGTAAAATTATAGCATAAGCAACACATGATTATTGAAGGGGCAAAAAGAAGAAGAAAATTTGGAAATACGCGCTATTAAAATAAGGCGTGTTTTTAACAGTTATAAATGCTGACTAATTAAATAAGCAAAGTCCTTTTACATGTATACAAGCGCTTACAGCATAAAAATGCAAAAGGAGGCGATTATCGAATGCTGAAGATAACACGCATTTACGGCTCATGCGGTGTTCTCAGCTTGCAGTGTATCTTTTGGGGTAGATGTGGAAATTTAATTACCTCTTTAAGCGTTGGTTTTCACATGACTACGTCACGCACCATCACTTCGGTAGAAGATTGATTGCAGACAAAGTTCGGCGACATTTGCGGTTAACGAAAAATAACTTTGTTAGGGCAAGTTTTAAATACTTAGCATCTGTAATAATACAAAACACAAAAAAAAGTATATAGATGAAAAGGAATATATATAAAATAATATATAAACAAGTGAAAACATTAAAGTCGGGCAAGGTCGACTATTAAATATCCTACACCACATAGTCCAACGAAATTCTAATCTTTGCCATAGAACACACAAATTGTACCCTGTTTTTCTAGGAACGCACTATTATAGAGCTGTATATTGAATATTGGACCTCTTTTCAAATGAAGTCTTGCGTTCCATTATAATCGTTGTGCCTAATAGGTACAAAAATTGAAGTACTTTTTTATATTATTCATAACATATTAAAATGTACATCTTTCTGCCCTAGAAAGGATCAACTTTCATGAAATCCTTACATAGGATAGGGTCCAAAAAATAGACCGAGACGGTCCAAATATGGTACAGGTAATTTTTTAATATTATATTACTGTAAGGATATCATTTTCATTATGAAGAATTGAAAATGATACCTTTTTACGTATGAACTTCAGGTTTTGTTACGGGAGCTCCAGCCGGTCCATAGTTTTCATACCAATTTAGAATGCCGAAATACTACTACTTAGCCACTTTCGCCGAGAAATTTTCAAAATTACGATTTTTTTCCATATAATTACTTTTCAGAATAGGGCGTTATATGGGAAGTGGTCGAAGTAGTGGACCGATCCGAACTATTTTCAAAAGCTTTCGTCCTTTGGTCAAAGCCCGTCACTTTACCAAATTTCATTAAAATATCTCAAAAATTGTGACCTGTAACTTGAACACAAATTTACAAGGACGGACATCAGACGGACAGATGGACAGATAGGCTTAGATCAATTCAGATTATGATTCTGAATCGATTGGTATAATAAAAGGTGGGTCTATCTTAAGCCATTCTGCCGCATAAACTTAATATACCCTGTACCACAAGTAATGTAGGGTGTGAAAACTATAAAAAATTGTTGTAGGTTCCCTTTCTTCTTCCTTTCTTCTTTTGGCCGTAAAAGTGCGATATTTGAGACACCGATCTCAAGTTTATACATAGGTATAAATGTTCTAGAGCAGAGAGATCCTAACTTCTGATTAAGTGGGTTGCAGTGAAAAAAAGTACACGTTTTAGTCCAAATATAAAAGCGATTGCATTATACGAAGCGAACAGACTGTATCTATGACAAGACGGCTCAACTCGTCAAATCTGAATTGGTAGCAAAAACCTTATGTATCTGCATTGGTTCTTCGAGATCATTTCGCTAAAAATTCAATCCACACTGTTCCACAACCATCGTATTCACTTGATTTAGCCACATGTTACTTCTGGCTGTTTCTTTAATTCAAATGACCACTCCGGGGACTACGTTTTGACTTGATTAAAGAGATGCAAGGTGAATCGCAGAAAGCTTTGGAAGCCTTTCCGGACTGAACTGCACCGGGGATTGCAACAAAGGTTGCCATAAGTGCATAGTATCTGAGGGGGATTACTTTGAAGTCTGCGAAATACATTTGGAATGAAAAGTAGACGTAAAAAAGTCAAAATTAAATTGGTCTTACTTTTTGGACACATTACTAGCGTTATATAATTATTTTAACATAACATTGTGTAATAAAGTGATTATTTTAAAATTGATGATGTGTATGAGGCTTTTTTTTAGGACAATTTCCATTCTTAATGAGTTTGCCAGCAAACACTGCGTTTTTCGGTTTTACTTCTTTGTTTATTTGTTGCGTTCTTAAGAAAAGCCTATCCACAAATGTAGGTGTGTTATAAAAGGTGTTTTCCATTAATTTTCTAACACTTGTACGAGACTAAATTTGCACTTATACTGTGCTGATCTTTTGCAATACCTTTTCACAAAATTTGCAGCAAAAGTTTTGTTTGGCCCGCAGTTTAAATAGATATGCATTAGGTGGTCTTCGTTGTTCGTTTATTGTTTTTTTTGTAATAAATATAAAAAGATTTTATTTTATTTATTTCTTTTTACGTTTCTAACGATACCTAACAAATTTTGTGTTCAGTTATCTTGGAAATTAGTTTTCTGAAGCCATAAACAAAACTCCATTGCATGTTGTGCTTGCAACTGATTAATCAGTAAACAATCGTATTGTGTGTCGTGTGCATGTAATGTGCTTGTGATTAGTTGAAAACACGCAATTTTGTTATTTGATGATTTTTTGAGCCATTAATGAGGCAACAGCAATAAAGACTCCAACTAAAATTAAAAAATTTCGAAGGTGAAGGAAACGTAGAAAATTGTGAAGTATGTGCTGAAAACCGCCTCTTACTTTTCAGTTTTAAAGCCAGGCCATGGGAAATTTTCAAACGATTTCTTTTATCAATTTGCAGGCTTTGTTCATTTCTTTGTCTATTGTTTTTTATTTGATTATATTTAATTGAAATAATCTATCATTTTTAAGCGGATAACTCTACGCTTAGCTTGTTGTTAGTGACACTATAGTCAGTACCGACAAGAGTATTTAATTTATAAGAAGTAAAAGCGCTGTAATGAGTCAAAGATCACCATAAACTACACTACACCATTGTACAGCTATTCAAAATGTGGCATTATATGGGAAGTGGTTGGAAAAGTGATCCGATCTGAAGCATTTTCAATGAAGCTCGCCGTTAAGCCAAAAAAAGTGTGTGTGGCAAATTTCATCAAAATATGTTAAAAATTGCGTTGTGTAGGTCCAAACGAAGGCGGTCAGACTTAATTCGGACAGACAAATTTCAACCGATTTACAAAGTCATTAAGAAAGTGATTCTGAATCTATTGAATCTGGCTCCGTCAAGTCTTAGAATTGCGCCCTGTGCGTTCAACACAAGAAAAGAAGACGGACAGGCGGACAGGCAAACTTATACCGATTCAGAATCACTTTCTCGGTGTAATAAAAGGCTATTCTCACGTTCTGCATATATCTGCAAATACTTAACATACTCTTGCACCACAAGTACTGGAGGATATAAATAAATTTTAGGGATCTTCTTCTTTCTTTCGTCAGTATATAAGAAATAAACTCAAATTTAACTATCGAAGACCTCGATCAGTTATCTTTATCGAACTTTGTAAGATCTTCAATGTACATCCAGTTGAATACTTAGCAGCTTTGCTCGCACTTGTCAGCCCAGGCGATCCAAATTAAGATAATGAAGATATTTTTGTACGCAAGACGTGAATCTGCATTAAAGTATAGTAAAGTAAAGAATCTACATGGAATAAAAATACTAAAAAGCTTCTTTTGTAAAATCCTTGTAATAAATACTTGAAAATCGGTATGTCAACGGCAGGCCCTTATCGCAAAGTAGTAAAAAGCTCGTGGTGGTAAAACAAACAAAATATCTTTCAAACGAGCTAAACAAAATCGGATGTGTCTTTTCCGAATAATTCTTAACAAACTTTTGACATGTATCCTTATATAAGCAGGCTATAGGAAAATAGTACTTTATGTGATTCGTATGATATACGTGAATGTTCTTAGCAACCTTTCTTCTGCTCTTAGGACCTTTACAGAGCTGTCTTAAGGTAACTAGTAAATGTGTTTGCTAACTGTATTCGAACCTGCCTCCAAGCCCTTGCTATCGAATTAAGTTTGCATTCACAAGGACGGATTGGCAAAAGATAGACGCCTAGACAGACAGACAAATTTTCGTGATTACTATAGTATACCGAAGTTTTGATACAAATGGGCCAGATCTTTTCAATAAAAGCGGGATGTCAGTGTGGCTGTCTGTTTCGTTAATACCTAATCTGTCGAGAAACCCCAACTTAAACACCGCTATTTAATGCAATCAAAGATTCCGCCTGTACTTCTTTATCAAAGGTTATTTTATAATAAATGTGAGTGAAAAGAATGAAACTTGTTGGACTTATGTAAGGTTTCAACACGCCTGTAGTTGACTGTTTAAGATATAAAAGAAAACTGAAGGTGGCTGTGATCGAATCAGCATCTTTATCTTGAAAGAAACAATATTTCGACACTCCTTAATATTGGGCGGGCGCAGCAGATTTTTCCATTTTTGTACGGCTGTTGTAAGATCGTACGTAGAATATATGTCGAAATTTTAATCGATGTACAGCTTATAAGCATTGAGCAGAAAACACAATTCTTTTGCTTTTAAGAGTTGAGATGTTCTCAGTTTATGTTGTCCTGGGTCCGGATCCTTTCATCGATTTAGTCCGTTTTCAGTATTAACTTGCTCGCAAGAACTTTCAATGAAAGCTTGTTTCAAATTCGTTTTTGCGACTAGAAGTGTCTTGCAGATAGACGTTATATAGACGGACAGAAAGACATGCTTAAATCAATGTAGAATTTGATACTGCTCGAGAATAGATACACTTTATGAAGTTTCTTGCAAATCTTCTGTTAAAATGACTACAATCCCGTCGGTATCAAAATATTGTTCTAAGGGAATGTAGATACTTGGGTGTAAGGTACAATCCGTTTATTTGAATAAAGCTTGTATTTAATACAATCCTTTGCCGATAAGCATTTCTTCTTTGGAAAACTGCCTGAAATGGGATACGTTTCACATAAGTTATTTTATTGTAAAGTAGCTTTTATATCTACTTGAACGTGAGATAGCAAACGTTCAACATGTTTAATGTACGAGACAAAGTCAATTATTTTTAAAAGCTAGTTTTAATTTTGAGGATCTTGCAAGAAAGGTTTTATCAATTAAACTTGCAATTTTTTTATTTTTCTTAAAAACCAACTTAACAATTGCTTCATGAATAATTGTGCTATTAGTTTTAAAACTGTGTAATAAATATTTACAAATAAAGTGTTTTTTTTTTTTTTTTATTTGTGTTGCGTACTTTATGGCCAATGATATCATAACTGAAACCAACGATTGTTTGCGCGTATTCTCCGTGAATATAACATTTGAACCTGTTTCAATGTTACACCAGGTAACAAATTACAACAGTCACTACCACCCGTTTCAAATATGAATATAAATAAATGAATGCCACAAAAAAATTGTTATAAAGTTAAGGCGAATAAATTTACTGTTTTTTTTGTTTTTGTTTTTTTTTTCTTTTTTTGTTTTGTTCAAATGCAAAAAACTATTTACAACAACAATGGCAACTGTATATTTAGAGTCATTACAGACAAATAATGTATGAAACCTCAAAATACCAAACTGAACGCTTGAAGTATTTAAATATGAACATTTTTTGTTAGGTTTTTGCTTAAGCAGCAGAGACACAAAAAAAAAATAAATAAATAATAAAAACAAAAATAAAACGATAGTGAGCTAAGTCTGTTAAGCATTTCAGTAACTCGAATGTAAAGAAAACAAAACCAGGCCGGCTTAGGTCGAATAGTTTGATAACTACCGTTTGTTGCAAAATGCGTGCGCGTGGAAATAAAGACAATTATTATGCACGTAACGTGCTACGAAAGCGTATGGATTTACTTACTTATTTATTCTATAATTTCAGGCTTTTTTCCACAGACTAAAAGAAGTCTTATTTTAAATCTAATGAAAGCTACAAGTTTAGATTATTAATTAAATAGTTCCTCCCGTGTGTTTGGAACTATATCCTGATGTATCAAACTTGTTCAAACCTTCCCACGTAGACAAACACTATTCCCTATTTCCTCTTTCTGTAATCTTCCCGACTATTTTATATATAAGATATTGATTCCTATCTTGACTCCTTGATATGACTAAACTTTAGCTATCATGCCTCCTGTACAGAAGGAAGCATGACTTATTTTTGTTATAGCAGACCTGCAGGCGAGCTTAGGTAGCATAACATACCTGATAACGACTCCGTAATAATATAATGAAAAAAATGTTTGCACTAAGAAAAATAAGGCATAGATTTTTCAAGTTTATAAGGTTTCAGGCAGTTTTCGTTAATAACCAAAAAAAAAAAAAAATAAATAAAGGAAATAAATAAGTAATAAATAAACTAAATAAAGATATCGTCAAAATCCGTTGGTATTTGAGCATAATTTGAGGGCAGAAAGCATGTTAAAGAAAAAGCTTTGGGTTCGTAGTACTGCTTTTAAACGAATCGTCAAACCAATACTAATGCCTTTGTTCGTGCTTACCAAAAATATATACATATATACATTATAGATATAGTTTATGGTAAGTGTTACAAACATTTGACAAATCTATTAGAGCTGAATAGAAAAATCGAGCGTACGTACACTAGAAATATTTTAATGCTACATAAGAGAAAAAAAAGAAAAAAAACAAAAAATAAAAGAAAATAAAAATAAAAAACAATCTTTAAACGCCACCTTTTGAATTTTTAAGGTGTCTCAATGAGGTTTCAAATGTATAAATTTTCAAAGTGGACTTTTTGAATGTTAGGTATCTCGCGAACTGTCTGCATAGTGTTGTGGCGGCGGTTAATTATGTTTGCCAAACACGTTTTGGTAATCAATTTTGTTAAAAGCAACAAACGCGGTTTTCATTTCGGTCTATCCGCACACATATAACATTTAGCATAAAATCGCAAAAATTACAAAAAAAAATCGACATCTGTGTACGTGTCTGTCTGCGTTCCTCTTTGGTTTGTCTTATTATTTCAAATTCTTTTTAAAATATTTAAAAAAAAAAAAATTTATTTTTTTCTAAAAGCTTTTGTGGTTATAAGCCGCCCCCTCTCTAAAAGTTAAAGCAATCAATCAGTCATGCAACAAACAAAACAAATCTTAGAGAAGCGACTCGCCTTCAAAGTGCTGAAATCTTCTTTATGTTGCGTGCTTATACATAAACTGCCTGAGGTGATGTATGATAAACTTTTTATGACGTATGTAACATAAGTATTTTAGAAAAGATATTTATTCGCAATGAAGATTGAAAAAAGACGTAGAAGACGATTAGTGAATATATCGCGCACACGGATGATAAGTAATAAAAATCCTTTCTTTATATCGCTCCACCCCCTATATATAGCGAGGTAGAAGTGGAGAAAGGCAAGGAATATCTATCGGTATGTGCAGCATCATAATCAATATCATAATATTCGCAAGTCAGATGAAACCAAATGCGATATTAATACGATAATGATTGTGTATGAAAAGTAATTGAAAATTACAGAAAAATGTTGTTGCTTTAAACAACAACAAACCCCAACCTTTTCCGTAATCTTTCTCTTTCTTTCGCTTTATAGGTCAGTGGTTTATTAAGGAAAGCTTGTATATGTTTATTTATTTATTTACGTTTTTTTTTGTTGTATACAATATTTCTTAACAATTTTAAGCTTTGTGTTGAAAGGTACGGGCTTTGTATGCAAATAGAACAATGGGATTTACAAGTGGGTGACAAGCGAAAGATAAAGTGAAGTGATAGCCCTTTTGTTTACTCCACCGTACAAAATCTTTTGTTTTTCTTTTGCCTTGTATTGTCCTTTTGTAAAATTGTGTTATGAGCATCGGAAATCTCTTGCTGTCTATATATATTTCCTATCAGCGTAAGATTTTAAAAGTTCCAAAAGCTGCAAAAGAAAGTCGGTACATTGATAAAAAAGCTCAAAAAAAAAAAATTAAAAGTCTAAGATTTCGAAATATTATTACCAATAACTTACAGCCCATGGTAAATAATTACCCAAAACTTGATACAGCAAGTATTTATCCTGGAAATCTAAAGATTCCGTTCAAACAAGCTCCCGATCATCCAACTGATTTCGTAGTTAGTAAAGGTGATGGTAATTAAGTTATGTTTTGTATATTCATTCAATAAATCAACGTATCTTCGTTCGTGTGTCCATTGTGACGGGTATCCAAAATTCGCTTCAAGTGAACAACACTTTTTTTTTTGCAGTGGAAGTGATTTCAAATTCAATCCAAACAATTCGCAGCTGTATTGATGCCTGTCATTCTCTTTCACACACTCGCTTATTATACCCTACACAACTTGTGTTAGAGGTATATTAAATTTGTGTTGACTTATGTAGCATCCACATCAATTTCAAACTTGCGAGGATTTTGTTACAATATAATTCTAGAATGTACTTTTGTTCAAAACGTATGTCCGTCCGTTCGTCCATCTAATGTCGCTCCTTATTTTCTAGATACTTTGATGAAATTTGATACAAAGACAAATTTTATTTTAAGGAAGGAAACTATTGAAAATAACTCGGATTGAATTTTCACTTTTACAATCACTCCACATGTTAAGTCTTATTTTAAAAAGGTTGCTCTATGAAAGAAACTTTGGGTTTTTAATAATCTCCTATAAAAATAGACGGCAATAGTGAGTCTATTGCATAACCGACAGGATAAGACACGTGACAGCTAAATCATTGCTCACGGGTTCGATTCTCAATGGGACAACCTATAGCTCGCAGTACGTATAGACACAGGAACTTAGACATAGGTTCGCTTGTTAACTCGCTTGTGTTACTTTAAGCTTAAAAATATTGTAAACTGTTTCCTTTGAACTTTTCTATTGCTTCTGATCAATGTTCTTCTTTATTATGTCAAAGTTTTCAAGGCCTTGATCTTAAAATGTCTTGCCTAGCAAATTCCACTTCAAGTACACATATTATAGCCAGAAAAGACTGAATAAATAAATAAAAACCTTAGCCTAGTAAATTTTTTGTTCTTAACTTTGTTGTAACGTATGTAAAGGTCGACCATGTCCGGCCATACGGTTTTAATTTGTACGTTTATTTAAAATTCAATGAATATAATCATCATAGTTATGATAAAGTAGCAGTTTGTTAACTAAAATAATCATCTTGCGTTCATCTCATTAATTTGTGTAATGCTACGAGAAGCACCTCTCCGCTTATTATCGCATGCATGTTTAATGATAATTTACATAAATTTTAATAAAATTCATTTGTACAAATGAATTCATATTTAATGATGTGAGTGAGCGCCGCGTTTACTTCTTTTTTCTAGTTTTTTTTTGTTTTCTTTTCTAAATCGCATTTATTAAGCGTAGTCAAGGTGATTTGGTGTTAATAGCCACTGTGACACACATACGTGTTCATACATATTAATTGCATTACAATGATGATGATGACGTTCATTTTATGTGATTATTGTATGCAAAAACTTTTTTAATGTTTTTTAATAATTACATAGTAAGATGACATCAACTTTTGCTAATTTTATGACTTTTTTTTCTTCTTTTCTCTGATTTTAAATCAAAATATTTATAACTTAGAGCGATTTTTTTTATTAATCATCAGTAGGTGGTCTAAAATATATTGGGCTTCCATTGAGAATTTAAATATTCATTGACTTATTAGGAGGTATTTCACGTTATATTTGTTGATAAACTTGAGCTTTCTTCGACTGTTCGATATAAAAAAGTGTAATATGATCACTCACTCGGGGAAAGTCACCTATATATACATTTAATAACATGACTATCATCAGAAAGAAAGGGGGGGGGGGGGGGGGGGGGAAGAGAAAGACATAGAGACTGATTGCAGCCTACAGAGTTTATCTAATCGGTAAGCGTTATACCTTTATCGATTGAGCACTCACCATAGCTGCTATTGAGAACCGCGCTAAGATTTGAATCCATGAACATCGGTTTTCTGTGTAGTTGCGACTTTTATCTACTCGGCCTTGCGGGTCCTATTAATTACGTACAGTCAGCTATTTATTTTATCCACCCTACATATTTAATAACTATATGTCTACGGTTAACATCATCTTCCAGCCACAGATTCTAGAGCTTATTAAAGAATTTAGCTTCCATTGTAAGGAAGTTAAAGAGCGTTATGTCGCGCATGCATATTTGCCAAGCTTAAGGTGATCAAAAATGTTCCAAATTTTAATTTGCTGCCTTTAATTTAGCGATTTTGTGATTAGCAAGAGCAGCTAGGACGTTGCAAGATACAGGGTCGAATGGCACACATGAATGTAACTAAATTAACGGAGTATCTTTCTAATGATCATAATATATGTAACATTGAACATTGATTGACAATTTTTAGGCAATTATTGCTTTTACTCATAAACTCTTTTCGCAGAAATGGGTTGCTTTGTAAAGCGTACCTCATCCAGTCTATTTTCCCGAAATTTCAGATGTATATGAGTTAAATATAGACGTTTGTATGGTATAAAAGTTGCAGTTGTTCACAAGCTGTTCATTGTATATAAAAGTGCAAAGGTTTGGATGTGAGCAAGTAGTATATACTGCATGTTATTCTATTGAAGGCTGAGAAAAAATGCAGGATGTTATGGAAAGCTTAGAACGTGCTTTGTAAGCTTTCCTATAGAAAGTTTTAATCTTGCGGCTATGAAATTTTGCATATGTCCGTCCGTCTTCAGAAAAAGTAGCCAAGGAAGTGATTTTAAACTTGAGTTGGGAACTTCTTACGCCTAGGGCATATTCGCTCGACCTTTCTCCTTTTGATAGCCGCTGGTTCACATCAATATAGTCATACTTAGCAGATCAGAGATCCACAGAAGTTGAAGGTATGCGATAATGGCTTGATGAATATTTCACCTCGAAACCGCGAAGTTTCTACCGTGAGGAAGAGGCAAAAGATCATAGACAATAATGACGAGTGCATCGATTATTAAGTTTGGTAACAAATATATTTTAAATAAAGTGAGAATTTTATCAAAAAACGGAAAGAATTTATTTATGCACCAAATATTTATCACTTTTTTTACTAATAGATTTATGTGATTTTTAAATATCTGTTCTACCACAAAAATTATATTTTGAATTTATTTCAGCTTTGCTTTCATGAACTCCTTGACAGTTTAACATTTAAATTAACTAAATCATTTAAAACAGGTTTAATTTAAACACTTTATTTATAATGAACATCACAGACATTACGACGTCATATGGCAGGAAAACGCTTAGGCGAGTCTTGACTACTTGTAAGCTAAGTAGAAATGATTGCATGTTTTTTAATAAGTGCTGGAATGCATTTCTATAGGAAATGCTTGATGTAGGTACACGTGTCGCAGTGAAAGAATGCATTTGAAATTTTTTTTTTTTTTTGAAATGCTTGCTAAGATGATTCGCGGGTATTGCTTTTTTTACATTCGCAGAAGATGATCAGCAATTGATCCTTCTTATGATGGCAAAACGTGCCAAAGTTGCTTATGATGAAAACGGGAAGTTTTCCATAACTCTACGAAAGGTGATAACTCTGAGCATCAACATCATGCAAATAAACGAAGTAGTGTGACCGGCAAAATTTAATTGGATATGCATGTCCATGTATATGTATATATATGTTATGTATATGTACGTATATATGCACACACTCCACAAGTTGGCGATTTTTCACAAAGCTGTGCTAATTGCCCTTCTTATGGAAATTTTTGGAGCTGCAATAATCGCAATTAGCTGCAGATAGCTTCACTGTTTGTGCAGGTGTTCTTTAACTTTGAGTGAATCTCGTCAAAAAAATATTCTTCAAACTCCATAGCGAGCAGCTTATCGGACAGCTTATACGTGTATTCTTTGCTAAAAAAGTATTTCCTAAGCTCTAAGCGTCATGTATTTGATCTGTTTAATCTAAATCCGTCATACGTAGCAAGTAGAACCAGCAACAATAGTAAGTGAGAAACTTATAATTTTTGATTCTTTTCCTCTCAAGCCAGTTATTAGAGTTACATAACACTTTGTTAAGTAAAGATTGATGACAGATTGGGCTTTTTAGCTGGAAGTAAAGCATATTCGTACGTAGTTCGTTCGAAGATTTTTAAAGGCTGCAAGTTATGGTTTTCTGGATACTGGAATTTCATTTTGAAGCTTGCTACGTTTTCATCAACGGAATTTGTTAGATACGCACTTTTCAATTAAGTTTTTGCGACAATGAAGCTTTTCAACAATAGATAATAAGCTGAGACGAACCACACGAGCTGAATGTCGAATTCGACTCAGCTTGTTTCGATAATCATAGTCAAGACTATGATGTACATTTTTATACCCACCGCCCAAAGGTGAGGGTTGTATTCATTCTTTAGAGACATCGGTAAGTGTATATATTCTTGATCAGAATCAAATTGTGAATCGATTTAAGCACGTCCGTCTGTCCGTCTATGTAATTTCTGTTTTAAACATTCTTCTGGCCGCAAAAATAAAGATATGGCGTTCAAAGCTTGGCAAAAACATTGGAAGCTCTTGCACGAAGGTTAGTACTGGAAATGGGACAAATTGGTCGATGGGCACGCCTGCAGTACTATGTTAACTGAGAACACCCCTCCTTTTTAAAAGGAATAAAAATGGTCTTCTTGCTCGTTACTCATAACGAGTACAAAATTTGAATGTATATTCTATGGGCGATGCTGATAAAAAATGGGAAAAACTGTCCATGCTTACTCAATTTTATAGTGTGCCATAATTTCATTTGATTTTCAACACCTTTATAATGCACAGAAGCAAGCTTCAAAAAGCCCACAAAGCATAAAGATTCGTCACCAGCTTCAAATACGGAATGCATCTAAGCTTGTCCGTCTCCGCAACTTCGGTGATTCGGTAATTTCAGTGGTGAACATTGCTCCGGCGATATTTACTACAAACTTGCAAAAGATTTTGAGAAGAAGCAAAAACTTTTGAAAGAAAACGCCTATAACACGCCCTCATGCCTACATAAGAAAAACTGTGCACACTTTTGTTTTCCTTGCTTTTTGCTAGTTACCCATAAAGTACAACACTACACAAATTTCCAATTATTTTCTGAAAACCAAAAAGGTCAGCCGCACCCACTCAATATTACAGAGTATAAAAATTTAGTCCTTTTTTTTTAGCCCTCTGTTTTAAGATCACGCCGATGCGTATAAAAGACTCAAACCCGATCGAATATAATTTTCTTACTTGTTGGCTTTCAAAATCGCTATGTCATCACCGTATCGAGTATCCCTTATATTAGCTCTTGGAGATAAGTAAGGCAAAATTGTATATTTTCCCGTGTAAACAGGAGATTTTTTATGTTAAATAAATGCTTAGTTAAAAAAGCTGGAATTGCGTCATATATGTTTGCTTACATGTATTACAAATGGAACAATAAGTTGTAACAATGCATGCACGCTCTGAGCAATGAGTAAGACAAACGTGTATACTTTAAAAATAAATTAGTTTTAAAAATTTATTAATTACTCCGTATCTATGTCATAACCTAAAGTAAATGTTAATATACGTTTTTAATAAATATTAAATCGATTTGAAATAGAAACTCTTCCGTTTATTGGCGTTTTGTACAAATAAACTGCGCTCGTTACGAATCGTAAATGTTAGACACGTTTTTGCCAAATTATAAAAACTTCAAATAACTGAAATTAAAGCAAAGCAATTGCACCTAGAATTTATTAATAGAATGTCATTATTAAAGATTCCAATTTTTTGTTTCGTTAATTAATACACGCTATCATGTATGTGTGATGTGCTAATAAATTATATAAAATCAAGTGAAACAATTTATATATGCGTCTTAAATTGAACCTTGCCCCCATCGCAGAGAGACAGATTCTGTTTAACTGTTTCACGAAAGATCGTTCGATCCGAATGTTTGATCGTTTTTCCGAAAACTGTCAAACTGATGTCGTTTATACAGATGTCACTTAAGTCGTTATTACGAAAGCTTGGTTTGCTTGGGTAACATTGAATATGACAACAAGAAACAAGAGATTCTCTTCCAATCTTTCCCCTCGGATAATATCAATTTTGTCTCATCAGAGGTCGTTCAAGGTCACCATTCATTGTTTGACCCTGCGGCTATTCATTTTGCAAGAATCTTAAATGTGCGTATGAGGTTAAATTATTCCTGTCTGCTAATTCCTTGGTGAGGATACATTTACTTTACCCTAACATAGGCCGCATGGCCTCATGTAGTAAGTTAAACTTCATGTTTTTAAAAGCAAATAAATGCAAAAGAGATTGGCTTTCCCCACGTTTTACTGTTTTGAAAATTCTAGCTTAAAAGACGTCTTTTATTTTTTGTGCCTTTGGCATAGTTGGCTCCCTTTTAGCTTATGTAATGGAGTTTTCGACCCAACGTGTAGATCAGTACCTAATGCAAGTTGTTATCTACGTAGTCTATTAGGGAAATATTTTCAAACATATGGTTTTTCTTGAGGTTCCGTCAATTTTTTACTAATACTAAAGGCTTCATTATCGATAAATAATGTCGGTTTTAATTTGTTTGATTTTTTCATTGTCACGCCGCTCGTTAAGAAATTTAATAACTTTTGAATAGAAATTTTTTTTGTTTTGTGTTTATAAGAGAAAACATATGTTTTTCGTAAGAAAATATAATTAAACAAGAAAATGTTTTATATAACAAAAACAATTGAATCGATCAACTTAATTTTAATTAATGTTTCATTAATATTCAAATTCTATTATCTTAATCTAAAAAATTGAATTGGGCCTATAAGTGCATTTTAGCGTGTACTGAAAACGGTACACCTAGCAGGAAACGTGTTAACAGAAGTTAGCCCATTTTCAAATTTTCCTAATTTGGTCTGCAACCAATGGGTAACAATATGCGGACTAAGTTCTATCTCGCTCTTTTAATTTTCCCGATTTCGTAAATTCGATTGAGAAGCAGTATTACGGACGGACGGACAGATTTGGAATTACGGTTTTTTACCTTGCCAGCTTGTCGATCAGTTCCGTGTTTCTACTCAGACGCTACAAAGGCCTTATACAAGTTTGTATCAAATTTTGATCGATTTTACTGCGGGTTTTACCCGGCTTAGGATTTTTTACCTTGCGAGCTAGTTGATTAGTTCCGTGCTTATAGTCAGAATGTGCAAAGGCCTTATAAATATTTGTATCAAATTTGGATCGATTTTATTGCGGATTTTACCCACAGTTCTTTCAATTGTTACGAAAGCATTCACCGGTAAATCGAGATCACTTTCAGATAAAAACTTTTGTTTGTTTGTCTATAGAACCAAAAGATTTGCAGCAGATGACACTCCCCCAGATATATATAACTCGACTACCTCAGACTGCTACGCATATTAAACATTTATCATATACAAGTTGTAGTATCTATGATGCGCATTTCTCGATATATATTGCGATTGAGACAGCAAGTCTAACGTAACCTATTCTTCGCTAATGGATGTAAGAAATTATGTGAAAAAGCATTTTTATGTAAACTACTTTAGAGCTAATATTACAAATACATATCTTGAGGTTTTAAATACAAAAAAATTTTATTTTTTAAAAAACATAAAAAAATTCACTAAAATCCATCGGTTCGGGCTATTAATGTAGAAACGATATAATAAATATTACAATTTGTCTGTTGCTTGAGGTTAAATTACAAAATTATATGCAATTTATCAAAATTGTACAAAACCTATAATAGCATTGAAAGACCATAAAACGCAAGGCCATGGATTGAAGAGAAACACTTCTTTTCTTTATGTAAATTGTTATAATATTTGGAATACATTCGTCTAAATTTGTAATGTATTCATAATTACGACCTTAAGGCAACTAGTAAATGTTATTTACTCATATTATTTATGAATGCTAATCTGATCTGTGCGAGGAGTGCTTGCTCATAATAGTTTTAAAGCTGTTGCAATATCGATTACGATCAATAATTTTTAAAAGGCAGAGATCATTGTTATTTTTAAGTTGATAGAAACATGTTACAAAAATGTTAAAACAAAAAAAAAAAGAACAAAATTACTCGCGAGAAAGCTAAATTCACCTTTTAGCGAATCATGTACATCCGTTACTATGATTCAATTTATATGGGAATGAAACTTTACTTGTTGCATAGAAATGATATAAACGATAGAGTGACGAACTGTGAGAGCAAATTAAGAATGCATGAGAAATTCTCCGAATTTTTTATGATTACGAAAGAACTCGACGAAACTGCGTTTGGGGTAAGGTGTAAGGGGAAGCGTACGCCTGACTAACGTGACCGACCTTACCAAGTCGGCTTATCTATCCAGGCTTCTCTATAATATTGAAATTCTCAATGTTCCGAAACTCATGATAAAACTCCCAAATTTATCGGGTCATCTGCCGTGTAATTCGCCCACGAACATGTTTACAGTTAGAGATAATGACTCGGCAAATATTGATCTTACGATGTGAGTGTACATTCAAGCTTTGTTCTAGCACGTGTAGGAATTTGTTATTTTGCAATTTTGTGTACAGCTGTTGGAAAATGCAGTTCATTATCGTGGCGCCTTATGTGCAGTAGCCAAGAATATATTACAACTGGCCAAGAATATATTGCAACTGTGCTAGAGTATGGAATATAAGCAACATATAGTAGAAGTACTTGAAATAGACCCACTCTTTATGAGAAGAATCACTTTCTGAATTGATTCAAGCTCGTCTGTCCATCTTTGCGTCTTTTGTTCCTCTTAGAGATCGCAAAATTTTTAGATATTTTGACGAAATTCGGTACACTGGCGTGTTTTGACCTAAGAACGAAAATGATCAGAAATGGTTCGGATCGGACCACTCTTTTGGCCGCTTCTGATGTAACGCCTTATTGTCGAAATTCAGTGCATGAATATCTTTGGGGTAGTGTAGAGTATTTAACGATGGGCCGTGGTCCAGTATAGGATTTTTGATTTCGAATTAGATAAAAATTAAAAAAATTTAAAAAAAAAAAAAATTTATTTATCAAACCAAGTTCTGAATAAACATGGATTCAGTTTATAGCTCTTAAAAAAATTATTAAATATCATACCGCAGTTACTGTTATAAAATGGTATGCATAGTTCCTCAGCGCTTTTTGGTCTCAAATTTTGGGTTGATTAGTTTTTTCCTTTCTGACTGTGAGTTTGTGAGGCACACCATGGTATGATTCGTTAAATGTCTTATCTGGGGTTTTTCTTCAAAATCCTATTAAACAGGAATTGCTGCCTACGGAGTTTGTGGAGTAAGATGATTACATTTGCGTCGATCTGGCTGACTTTTATACTCACTTATGGTGTAGCTGCTCTTTGCTTATGCTAGTAATGCATTCGTATTTTTCATTTTTTCATGTTGTTGTCTTTTCAATGCCTACTCGTCTCTTATTATAAAATTTGGTTACTTTTATTTTATTTTTGGTTCTTCTTATTTATGTGTTTGGAAATATCTCTTAGTTAAACAATTTATTTAAACAACACTTTACCACTAGGGATTTTTGACACTTGTGTGATTTTAGATAATTTTTTTTACTCTGTCTTGTGAGAGACTGCATTCAATGAGGCAGACTAAGTTTAACATGAGCAACTTATTTGACTACCTAGGGAATGATACTTCTGTGCATTGAAGCGTGTTTTCTCTGTTTTAAACAAACTGCGCAAAGTGCATTTGTAAAGTGTTTTAAATTTTATGAGAAAAGAATTTTGAATGCAAGTGACGTTTCATTTAGTTTTCCGAACAATGCGTAGTAATTGTAATAATTATAAGAGGACCGGAGTATATTAAATTTTGTAATGCGTTTGTAATGGTTGGAAATGTAACCAACATGTAAGGATTTAAACTCAGTTTAAGATATATTTGAGAGAGAGATAATCTTTATGAATGCTTTTAAGAGGCATGCAAGCCTGGTAAATATATATTAGCGGTTTTAATAAACTCTTTCCGCTGAAATAGAAATAGAATTTCGTAAAACGTACATGATGCGTTCATTTCTTCTAAAGCTTTAGCTTGGACATGGGTGTTTGTTGACGTTGATGCAGATGCTTACAAACTGTCGTTCAGTGTATATCGAAGTGCAAAGAGATAGACTTGTATATGCAGCATATAAGCCATTGCATGTTTTTAATTTTTAAAACGGTGGAAAAAAATGCAGTTCAAGCCGCGGAAATGATTGGCTTAGGGCGAAAATGGAATAAATCATGAAGTAGTTAGAAAGAACTTTAGTCTTAAGGACAATGAAAACTGTGCAGTTTCACGAGAGGTGCGGGATAGAGAAATTTGAAGTTCACTTAAAGTCCACCAAGACCTGAAGTAGAACTTGCTATGTAGTCAACAAACAATTTCAGTTTGGTCGCCTATTGTGGAAAAAACAAAATAGGAAGGAAAATGCATTTCTTACCAAACGTTAAGTGAAGAGAACGATAAATGCGTCTTGTATGATAATCCTAAGCATGGCTTGACTCAGAACAACCAACCACAACCCTTGAAAGGTCGGACATTCATGTCCGTGCACTAACCGACAGCTTGTAAACAACTGGATCTTATAAACGTATAAGCACCAAGTTGCTCATATGCACTCATGTGCCATCAATTTCACCGGAAAGAATTCCTTCACACACCTAACATGTGCGCATCGCTTTATAGTTGCCCTCAGGTGTACATGATTTTCTTTGTGATCTTTTTCTTTTCATTACTATTTGATTACCTATTACATCTCTTTGCATTATTCATAGATCTCATGCGTATTGTATTTACTTGCTATCTTATCGGTTGTTAATTACACAGAATGTACATAAAACAGTAAATAGACGCAATTGAACGTTGTTCTCTAGCATCACAATCATTCACTCTATTGAAACTTGAAATATGCTTTAAATTTGTATTTTCAAGCACTTTTTAAAAGTTAAAGTTTTACGCTATTTTAGAAACGTAATAAAACACTTCAGCGTTGACTTGCTGCAAAGCTATTAAAACATGTACAAAACCAATAAGTAAAACAACCGAGTCGTTATGTAAATTTGTCTTTGTAATAACTAACATGTTTTGCCATGACTTCATGCGCACGTAACGTAAAGTTTAGATATATATTTTATCAAGTATCGGAAAATTTAATGTTTTCGTCTTTCTGACAAACAAGGGCAGCCATCTGTGCGAACATCGTCTAGGAAAGCGAGCATTCCTCTAGTCTAACATGTCAAAAAAAGTACTTCATTCCTGAATGTGCACAGGAAATATGAAAATATTGGTACGACTTTCTAAGTCGTCTTGAGCCCGAGCTATGGGAGTAAGTGAGATAAAAAAAAAATTTATAATTAGAAAAACTTCAATTTAAACTGTTACACTTTCATTGACGTTTCTTTTTTTTCCTTTTAAATACTTTTTCAAGTATTAGTTCATTTGCTGTTTATTTTATTTAATTGTCTAATAACTTTTGTAACTAAAACATTTCCTGTGTTGGAAATAGTTTACAACCTACTGCCATTAGATGAGATCTACAGACATACCTACAGACATTCCCATACAACTATTGAATTTTGCTTCCGCAAAGCTTGTTTCACATATCATTAAGGGCGTTCAGGAAATCGTGTAAACTTTACAAGTCAAGAGATCAAGAAGTGTTCCTAATAAAAGGCACAATATGCCTAAATGATCTAAGCTTGTGGATCCTTTAATAATCATTTCGCATTTTAACTACTCTTTCTAATAGTAACTTAGATGAAAGTTGGTCTTTAATATATATATATATATATATATACCGAATTCTCTTTTTACACGATAGATTCGTTCCCAACAAATACGTATAAAAAAAATCGTGTAAAAAGAGAATTAGGTGTAAACAATATTAAAAAGTTTTTGTTTGAGTTCACTTAATTTACTTCGTGCTTACACATTTGAATTCATTAAATATTTTATAAAAAATAACTTCTACTTTGGAAAAAGGGAATTATATCTGAAATTCATATATATAAAATCGTGTTAAAACAAAATAATTCGTGTAAAAAAGAATTTTTTTCTTTTGAACTCGTGTTAAATCAAATTCGTGTGAAAAAAATCGTGTAAAAAGAGAATTGGTATTGGAGCTTAGAAAGCTTCGCTCAAACTTTGCTGAAAAACAACTCGAATATTTTTGTTACCTTTGTAAAATCTCTGTACCTCTGTTCATTTCATTGCAAGCACTTTGTCTATAATTTTTCGTTACACTTCGATTCAAAGATAATAGACTTTTACTCGGTTGTTATGCATTATACCTATCAAAATACGTATTTTCACATGTACATGTATTATTTGATGCAAGTCTCAACGGTTGTCTTACCTATTTATCGGAGTCGAAGTCTTGTGAGAGTTGAAGAATAAAAAGTTTTCATCTGAAATATATGCCTTGTGGTAATACCAACCTTCAGGCATTTACAAATTCATGTATATATATATACATTAAGAATACATAGACAGGCAGATAGATAGCTAGATAATAATGTCAATCTTTGTGGTTTTGTATCTCTAGACATTGTTTAATACATGTTTTCCTTTTAATTTCCCTAACAAGAGAGAAAAATTAATTTTGTTTGCAACGAATATCACAATACTTATGTATATACCTTTCTTTTTTTGTAAATATGAAAATATAAAAGTCCTTTAGAAAACGTAAATCTAACGGTAGACTTGATTTCCATTCAGTCAATGCTTCCAATCTTGATAGGTGCGAGCATTTCAACATGCACACTCGTGCACACATCTAAAGCATGATTTTATTCATAAACACATTAGATTCGCATGGTATTTACTAAATGGATTATGGGGATCATTGCAAAGGCCGCGAGAGGCCACATATGTACGGTGCACTCACTCGAAATCTCTTGTCGATAGAATCCGGTTTGTTATCGTTTGTTTATTGTTTTTTTTTTGTTGTTGTTTATTTTTGTTTCAAAATTTCATATCAATATTCATATTGGTAATAAATCGTGAATTATATAGAACGATCGCTGTTTACAATGCATAATCTCAACAATCAACACAAGGCAATTAATTTATTTTCATTTTTTTGCCTAAAATAAAAATTTATGTTTTGCTTGTTTTAGAAAATCGATGTTGATGCTTGTAAGTTTACGAACTAATGACGATGAGCATAAAAGTGACTTATAATATGATATATATACTTTTCGCGATGTCAATCATCAATTATATCAAAGAAAGGCTCATTGTGAAGCAGAGAACAACATCTTGATGGCAGTTAAAAGACATTTTAAAATTTTGAAATGAACTCACAATTGTTTATGTCTGTCTTAATTAGGACAATGGAAGATCCAACAAGCAGGGATAGAAAAGTTAAATTTTCGAGTCTCGATGACGTCCAGGACATAATATAGAACCTTTTTAAGAAAAGCAAGCAAATCAGACACGTTTTTGAGGCGCGAAGCATGCGGCGGATGGCTTTTTATGAAAACATGGTACGAAGTATATTTTCAGGAGGGATACTGCGAAAAAAACACACATCGATCAGCTTGACTTAATATTTGGCATTTTTAAGTTCGTGCTTTTAGTGAACACCTTATAAAAAAAGGCATACCAGCATATATATATAAATATATATATATATATATATATATACATATATATATACACCCAGATTGCCGTTTGTATTTTAAATATTATGTATTGTTTTATTGGCCGACCCCTTAGGTTATTGTTATGTACACGTGAGTTCACGGTGATGATCTGAAAGGATTCTAGGTGTGCAATATATTTATATATATATAGGTTTTTAAAGATTTACTTATGAATCGATAAAGTTAATATAACCATCGGCTGTGGATTGTAGCAAGTCTTTATTTGTATTCGATATATATGTAATAATATGAATGAGTTGTTGTTGTTGTTGTAATAATATTAATTCTAACACTAGCACATTAAAAAGCGTGGTACTTCCAGTTATTCTATAATTTTTTTTATTATTTTTCGCTAAACATTTATTATCAATTATCGTTGTTACGCTGTTGTTGACGTTGTGGTTATTCTTGTTGTTGTTGCTGTTATTAAACAACAACATTAAAGGTTGATTTTATTTTTCGCTTAATGCTAACAAAGCCGTCCACTGAATTTCACTAATATTATTGAACGGAAAATCGTATAAAAAAAGAATATATATATATATATATATATATACATAAATATATCAGAACAACACTTGAAGTTGTAGTTGTTGTTGATTTTCACAAAGTTCAACAGAGTTGAAGTTTGTCGTTATTTATTTATTTATTTATTTTTTTCTTCTATTCAGTTTTCAGTTTTTTATTCTTTCTGTGATTAAATGGCTCTAAGCTGTGTGGTGCCAAGTTTAGTTAGATTTCAACGTAGACAGCAAACGGTTGCATTAGGTGTGAATGAATTGAGATGCAGTGACGCGCCGCTATAATGTTGACAGAAGTATATATACAAAAAAAATTCAAATAAAAAAGAAACACAAGAAAAAACGACCAAAGCAAAAGCGAAAAGAAAATCAATGCATTGCAAAAAGTGTTATTTTTAAATAACTTTCGTATTTAATGATGTAAAGCAGAAAAAAGTTCTTAAAGAAAATATTTCAAAAAAAAAAAAAAAATAAAAACAAAAAACATCCCTTTATGTAGCCCATCATCTTAAAAGGTTATGTTTGGTTAAAATAAAGGAAAATTTATTTCGCTAAAGTGATTAAATCAAGTGATTTCTCATCTCATAGCACTTTGGCGTATATGAGTTCACATAAAAAAGAAAAGAAAATTTCACATCAGTTTTGCTTGCGATGGCTTTCCAAATGATCGGCCAGATCGATTTCAAACAAGAAATGTGGCAAAATTTGAATGCGAAAATTAAAGATCTTCAACCGCAAGAACAAGCAGCCATACGCAATTTTTGGAGGTAATAATGCGAGCAATGATTTCAAGCGATTTTTCTTTTTTCTTACAACACTTGAGTCTTTGAGATGTAAAGAAATCAACATAATTCGATACGACGCAAGCCTTAAGCACAAGATTAATTAAATAAGTCTATATAAACAAGCGTCAGTAAAGATGTTATTAAGATCTTAAGGAATCTACTTTTTTGTTTTTTTTCCCCGCACTCTTTAATGCTTAGACTTCAAAAGAAAATCTCGACGACGCACAATGTGGGAACAAAATGAATAAGTGTGAGAAATTTTTTCATGAAATAATGAATTTCCGTTGATTTTATGACAATAATTTGATGACATATGTGCAGAGAAGCAAATACGATTTTAGAAGTTTTTTTTTCCTTTTCTTGGCATTATTTTTGTTTGCCTTCTGCAATTGGGAATATGCTGTAGAGTAGGGGAGGGCATATTTGAACCAATTTTTGGCGATGATAGATTCTGATCTAGATAATAATCAAACTATCAAAAATCTGGTATTGCGTAATGTCTCCGAAAACTTTCATAAATCGATTTGTATTTTTCATTGTTTCACTGTGCACGACAGTTAGTAGCAATAACTTATGTTTTTTGGATTTATGGTCGTAATTAAAGGATCAGTTTTTTTTACCCTTGAATGTATACTGTTGCCAATTGTCTACATTATAGGTTCACTTAATTTTTAAAAAAAATTTAAATCAAAAAAATTCAAAATAAAATTGGCACCAACATGCATTTAAGGGTTAAAAAAAACACTATGCAAAAGTCGCTACATAAAGAGATATGATTAAACATACGATCGCAATTACATCGCCACGCATTTAAGGGCCACTTACAGGCTTCCTAATATTTATTAATAGTAACACTAATTTTATTTATTCTATTTTACTTGACGATTAACCGTAAGTTGGCAAGAGGTTGATCTTCACACTTTGATTCCCAATCCGATTCTATTTAAACCAAACCTAACAATCTTGATTAATATTTTCTATTTGAGATTGGGATTGATTACAAAGGCGCCATTTTGACTTTCTTATTTTGAGATCATATCCGCTCTAGTTTATTTTAAGCTTCAGACAGAGTAGCGGTTAACAAGGTTTCCGATTTACACAACTTTTTCCTTTTTTAAAAATATCTCTTTATTGCCTTACCTTACCTTACCTTATGTTAATTAAGTGTCAAAGAATTAAGGCAGCAGTACAATGTTCATTGTTCTCGATGCAAAATGCAAAAGTTACCTGCCCATAAGTCTGTAGTAGCACGCGAGGCTGTCGTTGGTGATTCAAATCCTTCAACTATGAACTATTTCAAGACAGTCGTTCAATTTTTGGAGGACTCTCTTTGGAGAAGTTTCTCTACTAGACTCACAAAGATTGATCGATTACTGCTACTCAGAACGAGCCAATTTTTTTTTCAATGTGTGACGCTAGGGAGAAGTGATCATCGGTGCCAAGTCTTGCTTTTTTTATTTTTATTATATTTGCCTCATTAAAAGAAGAATTTGCCGCATTGTTTAAAGCCGGTAATGTCAACTTTTATACGAAATGTTCTTGTGGCCTCGTAATCTTGCCATTTAATGCAAAGTTCCTGCTAGACCACTTGGAGTTCGCAAGTAAGGCAGAGTCGTAATCGGTGATGACAACTAACGCATCAAGTTTATTTTTATAATAAATTGGAGAAGTGAATCCTTTAGGATGGATAGTTTTAGCGATACGGTGCAAAGCTCTGCAGAACCTATAAAACAATATATTTTTCAGGTTTCGGTTATTAATTTCCTATTTATATGTTGCACTATCTTTACCTGTGAAGTCGGTAGACTTAAAATGTTTTAAAGACTCTCCATAAAAGCATCTCACAGTTGACAAAAAGATGAATACTTTGAAGAGCATTCCGAGTTAACTGCATTGTTATACTCGCAATTAAAATATGGAGGTATATTCATTTTGTCAAAACGTTTGCAATGTGTAAAAGGAAGCTTCATAGCCCCCTTGAACTGCATATATTAAATTCTGAATCAATTTATCTACGTTCGACCATCAGGTTGTCCCTCTGTTCGTCTGTGTAATGTCTTCTTCTGGTTGAAAGAATGAAGCTATCCGCTTGAAATTTGTCAGAAATATTGGAAGTTCTTGCACCAAGATTGGTATTGAAAATGAGCGCAGTCGGTCGAAGGGCGCGCAGTTAGCATCTTATAAAATAAAAAAAGCTATGGCAGATCAAACTATAAAAACTTTCTCGAGCAAAAATGGAGCCAATCGGCCAAGTTCGCCCAAGTGATAGTCTCTCAAAATTGTATTATTTTGTCAAAAGCCTTAAGACGGGGGCAAAAAAGCTTCGGAGAATCTGCATAGTATATACGTTTTTGGCTGGGGAAGATGGAAAAACTGACCTAAACGTATGCATCTGCTCGTCCGCCAATCTGACCTTAGCAAGAATATTGGAAGATCTTCGAAGCAATAATATTGAAATTGGGTCAAATCAGTCAAAGAACACTACTATGCCTACTGTGCAAACCAAGTTGACAATACCTCTGCTTTCTCGGGTTTTTCTGCTTGTAGTTAGACATATGATAAAAATTCCCGAATATATTCTGCAAAAATAGAAAAAATTAGTCTTTTTTTTTTGTTTTTTTTTTTTTTTTTTTTTTTTTTTATTTGTTTTACTTCTCTGTGACTACTAAGGAAGCATGTTTTAAATGTTATGTTGTAATAAAGATTCATTGCGCATTTTAGCTGCTAACCGCACGCTCAAATGGTTTTATTAAACACTCGATTTGCCATAAACAAAATTAAAATGTTTTCCTTATTTATCACCTGAAAAGTTCACCTGCGGAACGTATTAGAAAAAAAGGTCATAAATTATTTCCACTTCATATGTTTAGTTTTTTTTTTAACCGGGACATCCGGTTCATTTGATAAGAAAATGGATGATTTAGTCGATTTAATTGAGCTATTCATAGATTCATTTTTCACTTATCGACTCTTGTTCTCATCTATTCTGCATATATATATATTGCATATATCAGCTCAACGGGAATTCCTTTACGTTTAATCTTTCTGTACTATGGTAGTAGACCTATTAAAATAAAATTTGCATTTTCATATCGCAGGGCATACAAAAAGTAGTAGTAATAAGTGTCTAATAAAGCGAATAAGGCTGCTTCACGTTTTGTTTAACGGATTTCTTCTTTCCAAGCCACCCCATACCCCATATATTAGTCATATGTAATGCAACATTGTTGCTCAGGAAGACACTCATTAAAAGCAGATAGAGATCTATCTTTAAAACTTTAACACATGGAAAGCATACGGTTTGCTTTTCTCCCAATGTACAATAAATCACCCATTACATGATGAATAAATTAGAAGAAATACTTGATTTTTGTTTATTTTTTAAAACTCGCAAAAAAAAAAAAAACAAAAAAAAACTTCGTTTTCAGATTGAGTCACAAAACAAATTTTGCCGCCGTCGTTGCTACCATAATTAGAAACATTTCTAAACTCAAAGAAAACAAAGAGCACAAGAAAAAAAAAACACAAGAAAAGAAAAGAAAAGTGAAAAGAAGAGAAAAAAGCGATTTTTCGCTTTAATTTACAAAATCAACATATGACGAATTTATAAGAAGAAAAACAACAACAAAAATTTAAATTTCAAATCAAAAACAAATGTTAAAAAAACGATATTTATTACAAGAGTATGTTATTTTTTTTTTTTGTTTTTTGGTTTCTTGTGTTGCGTATAGTTTTATTTATATATTATATTACAACGTAAACAAATTTGTTTGTTTCTTGCTTTCAGTCTGTCTGTCTGTATTGACTTTGTTCCAAATACTAAAAGATGATGCATTATATCATTAGTCATTACAGCATCATACTCATAATGTCAAACATTGCATAATAGTTCGGGTAGATATGTGCACTTGTTAGAGCACTCTGTGATTATCCGCCCACATGTGTTTCAATGCATATAAGTAATTAGGATTTTTAAATGGTGTACAACAACTTATTTACTGCTTATTATCCAAAAATGATTTTTATTTTTTTTTTTTAATGATTAAAATTATTTTTTTTTTCTTCATATGTTTACGTTATTTTCTTAATTTTGTTTTTTTTGCAGGTCGTTAGTATTGCGTTCTCAAGGAGCGTTCTCCGATAGCAATGGTGAGTTGTATTAAGTTTTATTACATTATTTTTTATTGCTTTTTAATCATGCTTATTACGGTGTTGTGTGTTTATCGTCATAAACTATATGGACTTCCCTCATGGTCTATATAAATCTTTTGGCTGCTCAATAAATTTTGGCCTGTCCGCGTGACGAACGTGTCCTAAAATAGTACGTGCATGAGTTTGCTTTTATATATGAAATTCAAATCGCTTTGCGGGCAGCTATTTCGTACATTCATCATATTCGGATGTTAAAATGTTTAGATATTCGATAATTAGTCGATGGATATGCGTATTTCTCTTTACAATCAGCCTGCATTGATTTCATATTCACATATTAGGGAACACTCAATCCTCTCAATAAATACAGAGATTTGCCATAAATTAAATTCTATTTTTTATTTAAAGACTGAGATCTGTATAGTAATCTTAACTTAAAGTCATGAAGTTGTGTCTAAGTCTTAGCCTAGACATCACACACTTTTTTGGGCATTTGGACGGGGTAGTTAAAAAAAAAAATACGTTGATTAAGAATTTCTTTACGGCGTTTAATGTTTGAATTGAATAAGTACCACAAGGAACAAGAATACGTTCGAATTCAAAGTACAATTTATCGTAGAAACGAGAAAGTACTTTTTGACGTTTTTTTTGTCACAATTTTCGTGACGCCTTACGTGATCTTTTTAATACTCGAGAATGTTGTTGAAAAGATTTTGCAGCCAATCGAATGCTTTGCAAGCCTCGAAAATACGGCGATGTCCCCCAAACGTGTAATTAGGCAACGGTCACAAAGAAGTAGCGAAAGGAATAGGCCTAGGGAAGTGGCCGCAATGTAATGAGTGTCTGCTCAATCGATAAGTGTTATGACTTTACCGACTGAACATTCACTTTAGCTGTTTAAGGCCTCAAACGCATTTTTCTCGAGCTTATGATTTTTAAACTGGCCATGCTATTAGTTTACTTCGATTCTCAACTGATTGGCTTCAAATTTCAATTGTGCGTTCTGTAGTGGAACAGTAAAGAATCTTTTTTTAGATCCATTTAAATGGATTTTACACCCGACTCTTGACAGAATTTTCCAAAAAATAAAGAATTTATTTTTAAAACCAACGCAAATTTTTTTCAAAATAATGTTTTCAAATATGTTTAAGTGAAGTAGAATAATATGAACCCCTACAATTAGATTTTGAACTCAATCAGTTAGCTATAAGCGCCGTTGTTTAATTGATAAAAAAGTTATTAGAAATGTTTTTAAATACCTTGACAAATGTGCAGACTTTAGTTTTAAATAGAAGCGGTCAATAGGCGTGGGTTGATCAAACTCAATTCACCAGTTACTGTAATTCATTTGATCAAAGTCACTCATATCAAGGCAACAAACAATAATAAGAAACAACTAAGAAAGTTACATTTGGCTGTGGCCGAATTTACTATACTTAGTACTGCTACTGTAAAAAAAAAAAAAACAAGAAAACGCTCGGCGACAACGATTTTTTCCATTTTTTTATAGCATCAGCCAGATACTTCGAAGAAAGAAGAATCGAAATTGTTCGCAAAGCAAAAGTATTCTCAGGCTATACTATAGCTAGGAAAATGTTTATCACGGGCACATATAAAGACGGCTTTGATCGTTTCAGAACAAATATGTATATAAGTACGTGCATTTCTTTTAAGTGTAATTGTCTGTGGAGTGTCCGCGAGACTACATGTAAAACCCCCCACGTGCTCCGAACTAGTTAGCTCACCTATAGCACGGAGCAGGTCAATAAAGTTTGTCCAATTTTGTCTACACACTTTATTAGATTTTTTCCCACATTTCAGTGCCACTGAAAGAGGATTGGAGGCTGCAGAGACTGTTGTACTTGCCATAGTTGGGGTAGCTAGTTCGGGAGAGGTGGGGAGTATATGTACATACATATTCTTCTTCTTAGTTATACTTTCGTATCTCTAAAGCTGCATTCTGCTAGTTGCAAACACGTTGATTAAATCAATATACGTCCAATCGGTCAGGTGTCAGTATAAGTTAGTCGAATATATTATATGAGTGAATGAGTATTAAATGTCTCTTATCTCAGTACTTGGAAAGCATACTTACCATTATTTTACATTCGTAAGCTTTTATTTATATAAATAACAAATTTATTGTCATGGACAGGGTAAGGGTGTATTGTGATTTCTAGTCAAAGTCTTGATAGGAAAAATAAAAAAATTTCGTTAAAGCCGTATAATTACACCAAGTAAAGTTCAGGTTTTCATATGTAGTTCAGTATATCTCAGAATGATTAATTAGTCATAATAATAAATCACGTCGGGGTCACCAATGCGGTGTTGTCAATTTGTTGTTAATCAAAAATTGTGGTGCAACGAACACTCCCAGTAATAAAATATACGCAGAGCTAATCGACCGCAATTTGTTTTTAGTAAGAAACAAATTTATTAACTAATTTCAGCTCTGCCAACGTTTTGCAAGCCTACCAACTTTTTCACATATATCTTAACAGGGTTACCAACAAATTTAACACTATTATTATTAATCCCCACAAGATCAATGCTATTGTCTCTATTGATAAGAACTTTAGACGCATAATGTGTGTACAGGTCAAGTACAAATTGCTAGCTTAACCACTCCTACTTATTTATTGAATTTAGGAAAAAATTAAACCCGTCTTATAGGTTAGAGACGTTAAAATTTCTGCCAACAGATCACGTCTTCCAAGACATTCGGTTGTACTTATACACATATACCTACAGCTGTAGCATTTCCTTCAACTCTTGGCAGTCATCAACTGGTAGAACAAATCAAAGAGAGCAGCTAATAAAAACGATCGCAGTGCGTTCTTATGTGTGACCAATGTGCACTATAAAGAGTTATTTTGTGTATAACGGTCCCTATTGCGCGAAGAAGAAGGCTTAAAGTTATTGAAATTCTCGACCCGGTTAATAAAAAGAAAGTTAAATGTAAAAAGATAAGACTTTTAGATGGTCTCCGCCATTGTATAAAGATTTTTCAAAATAAGGCGCCATATGGGAAGTGATCCTATGCGAACCACTTTAAATAACGATTCCTGGCCCAAAACAAGACAAGAATTTCATCAAAGTATTTAAAATATTGTGTCTTTGAACACAAGCAAACCCGGCGGACAGTCTGACAGACAAGCTTGGATAAAGAGAGTATTACAAAGGTGGGCCTTTTTCAAGTCCTTTTGAATGTTGCATACATCTGCTCACACTTAGTGTACCTTTATACCATGACCTCAAAGCAGCAATACATCTTTTCTTCAACCTATTTCTGACTGAAAGCTCTGACAAGTAGTGATAGGCTTATTTGCGTTTTGACTTTTTGCGAAGACTTCAATTTTAAAGAGAGTTAAATATAAGATTACCTTCCGTAAAGTTCCCTAGTGTTAAGTTTTTTAATTTCTTATAAATTGCTTAGTGTCTAATATTAACTGTAGTGATTTTGTGATACTAAAGCAGGGTACTTCCTAACGTTTAATAATAACGGAAATTCCAAGATATTGAGAAAACCAAATAATTGATTTTGATGCTTTTCTCTTCTAATGCTCTAAAATGAAAGGTTATTGCAGTTTTCCTAGTTTCGTATGCTTACAAAGGTTTTTTTGTCTTGGGTCCTTAAACGATTTGGGGAAAGAAAACCAGAGCAAGGCAAAACAAGAACAACACACTTATCTTACTAAAAAAAAAATATTTGCATTAGCAACTTTTTTTTTGAATTTATTTTTTTTTTTGAATTTTTTAAAAATTCTACTTATTTTTGTTTTGTAATTAAAAAACGACATATTTTTTGTGAAATGGAAGCGAAGTTAGAAATGGTAACTCTAATCTTTATCCAAGTTCTAAATAAGGTTCAACAAAAATACCACTAAAGGCGAATAAATGATTTTTTGAGAGATGACAAAAGACATTAATAACCATGACTTTGATGACTTTACTCACTTTGACTTCCGCCCATATCCATTGAAAAAAAAGAAAAACAACCCGTTGGGTTTTTTTTTTATCATTTTTTATCATTTCTGTTTCCACGACCTTTCTCTGGTTTTGGCTGCGATGAGTGTAATTCGTGTAATTTGTTTCCCATATCGATTGTTTGCTACCGTTGTCCCCGAACTTCTTTTTCAAGCGTGCGATGGGAAAGAAATGGTTCTATTTGTACATACTCATGGAAACCTTGCACAATTATTACAAGTAATTATTTTTGAGAAACAAACTTTTTCCAAGTCAATGAGATAAGAACTTTTTCCCTCTCTTTTACTGCACTACTACTCTAAAAGGTTTATTCTAACTGTGCTAATAGAGATAATTAATCCGATCAATAAATAGGTTAATGGCAAACCTAATCGATCGTCTTGCGATTCTGTGAGCTGAGTGATTGCAAACTCAGTCTCGTTTTATTTGAGGAAACAATTATTACTTGGTTTCAAAATTTTCAAAACCACAAGATTTTCTTTGGCTTTGACTTGTTCTAGTAAGTCTATAAAATCGGTGTGCGATTATTTGAGGACTTATTCACGTAAATTCGAATTGGCTAAGATAAGGCAAAAAGTTTTCAAACATTGTGATGCTATTTTCAGAATATTTCTTAACGCTTGCAAAGTTATGCTAATTTAATATTTGCGAACTTTTTCGCTAAAACGATAACTGATTTCGCAATATTACATGCGCCGTAGTCGTAGTGCGTAGTACAGCGTCAAAGTTGGTATTGATTTATTAGTTCACATATGAGTTTTACGTTTGTTCCATCATAAGGGATTTCAGATAAGCTTTTCTCAACTCGCCTCCAACGAACTATGGACCCGGAGGTGTTTCTTAAAGGGATGGCATGTCGTAGCTAATCGTAAAGAAACCTTTAGTAAGCTTCAGTGATTAATTGCGCACCCGAGTTAATCCGTGCTCAAGACAGGGTTGAGTGTGTTCTTCAAATCTATTCTTGTTATCAAAGAAATGTAAGGAAACAGTGTTTCTGAGTGCGTATTCCTTAAGAATTTCAAATTTTTTCAATAGAAGCTTTGAAACACGCCTACCAACGCATATTCAGACTATGCTATGCTACAGTTCTAAGCAAAGTTAGTTCTGTGACATTTATAATTTTCTTAGTTATCTAATTTAAAACGTTTCGTTACAAAAACTACTTTTTTATATAAATTTATTTTTTATTTTTTATTTTATAAAAATTTTCTTTCAAGCTTTCAACGCAGTTCAATGAATTGTTGTTCGTTTTTCTATTTTTTCAATTCAATTGTATTCAAATTCAATCTCTTTGCTGACGTGTACGTACATATGTGGGTTGCATATGCAAATGTTGTTAACATTCATTTGTGAATTGGTTTACGGAATACTTGCGAAATCAAGAATTCAGACAAAAAGAAAAAAAAAAAAACAGAAAGAAAAATGTGTTTTGAAAGGAAAGAATGCATAATGGATGTGTTTTGTCACAATTAAAAGATCTTTTCAAATTAATTTAAGCAGTTAAAAAAAAAAAAATCTAACCTCAGTTCCCAATTGCGTGCCGTAAATAAAAAAACGAAAATATTTTTTTTTTTGTTTAATAAAACTTTTATTTATTAATTTCTCTCTTTTAATTAATACGTTTCGCTATCCATTGTATGTGGGTGTTAACTTAGCTTAAATGCTTCACAACGAACGGCTTAATGCATTCACATGCAAGTCTATGTCGCATAATGTGTGACCAGATTTTTTTCTACCACTCTGATTGGCATATGTGGGAGTCGTCGGTAACGTGTTTCAATTGACCTACATTTTTGCACCCAAACCAAAAAGAAAAGACGCACACACATACACACGCAGACACTTAACTAACACCGCATAAGAGTGAGCCTTTTTTTCCTTCTTATTGAACCGCTAAAGTGCTTAACAAATTTCTAGTAATATTTTATCATTAACCTCATAATCCCCTTTTTGGTTGCAAAGTCAGTAAAAGGAAAATAAATACATAAATATAACTATAAGCAAACATACACGCGCTCATTCATATACACACAGTGTCTTGTTCACTTCTAAAAACTTAATTGTTTAACATGTATTTTGTACATGTCCATCATAATTCGTGTTCCACATTTAATGACTACATTAAAGCGTTTAAATAAAAATTTAAAAAACAATTAACTAAAAACATGCATATAAGAGGGACTAAAAAGTGTTGAGCTTTTAATATAAGAAATAGCGTTGAATTACTAAATGCCACCTTGTATGATATATAGTCATAGCAGCAATAGGTCGAACGGCAGTTGACTTTAAAAACTAGTAAATGTTGAAGAAAGTTTCGGAACTTTTTATGCATGATGAACAAAGAGCTGTGAAAGGACGATGACCAAGAAGAAGAAGAAGAACAGCAGCTAAACGATGGTTCACTTATTATCGTTCTGAAAATTTCAGACTTCAAGATGTTTGCCTTGGTAGGCGGCGAACGAAGTCGAGCTGTCCGTCGTATTATCGCCTACAACCCAAACATCATGAAATGTGTTTGCGTTTGCAAAAATGTGGCTGTAGACAAAATGACGATGTTAGCTTGTCGTATGACATGATGCCTCTTGACGTTTGTGTTTACGGTTCTGTTACATGTTCTAACGTAACTGTTCTAACGTGACTTGGGTCAGTTTTGAAGCTATAGATAATGGGTAACTTACGACTTATAAAATGGGGAAAAGGTCATAGCCTAAGGGCAGAGAAACTCCGCAGTTTGCTGAGAGATAAACAGTCGCTCCGTGGCGAGGATTACGACTCTTTTGAAGCAGCACAGAAGAGTGCGATGCGTCGGATGATCTTGTTGGGCAGCACAACTCTGGAATGTGGATTACGCTCTTGATATTTACGGATATTGTACTTAGAAATTCAATAGAAATCGATATTTGCCAAAAGAAAAATAGCGCATAAAAGCCCTTGGGCTATAGATTAACAAAGATTGCTCAGAGGCCTTGAAATAAATTCTCTGGAAGGTTTCAATAGTGTATAAAATGGTGAAGACCTCGAAGTGCTCAACTTTTGACCCGACAAACCGAAAGAAATTGAGATAAATTCGTTTGTAAATTTGAATCCACCTAAAGTACGGCCGGAGCGTAATCAGGCTATCCCTACCTGAAGACCAATTCTTCCAATATGTGGTTGGGATATCGCATAAGTTTGGTTGTGACGGGAAAAGTAACGTAAGGTCGTAGGCTAAAATGTAGGAGTCTATGAGTTTATATCCATATTATATATCTAGTATATATTATATATATATATATATATATACATATATATATATATATCCTAAAGGTTTAATACTTTTTAGATCACTATGATGCTATGTGGTTAACCAGTTATGAGTGGGATATCTGTGTGTGCTCGTATATTAGTTCGTTCGCGATATGGAGGCGGTTGTAAGCATATCACTCACAAATCAAAGTAAACCAAATTGCAATTTTTGGGTAAACTCTTGGAAAGGTGGGCGCATGCGCGGCTGGTTGGTTAACGAAAATTAAAAAAGAAAAAAAAAACCAGAAAAAGAGAAACATAAATAAATGAAATACTCGTTCATATCATCAATAAAATGAAATATTGCTTGAATAAGTTAACTACACATAAGCGATGCTTAAGTTTCTTCATTGAAAATTTTTGTCAAAGATTTTTAAATGTTTTGTTTTTTTTTTTCTGTTTTTTACCAACCGGTAAAAATACGGCCTAATAAACGTCACTAATAAAGTTGAAATTAACAAAATGTTTTTGTGTGCGCTTTTTTTTTGTGTGCTTCATATGATTGTCGTTCGTCACATTAAAATGCATAACACGTTACATTTAATCATTTAAAAAAAAAAAGGAGAAAAAAAACAGAAGTTTGAAAACAAGTAGAAGAGTTGATTATGTTTATATATAATAAGTTATTTATTTTTGGCGGAGAGACTGGTTGATTGTCTGCTTATGTTTTTTCTTTTTTTTTGCTTCTTACTTTTTGTTTTGTTTTGGCTTGTTTCGATAGCGGGTGTTGATTTTGTTTAATATACTGATCGCCAGTTTTGTGAAATGTTGCAATTTGTTCATTACGGCATTTCGGAGAAGTAAATAAAGAAAAAAAGTGTTATGTACGATGACAAAATTACTGGCGTGACATACAACAACTTAAAACGTTACCAAAGAAAGCATTAACAATTACGATAACCGGTAACAAGGCATTAATTGTTAAACATACGATTAAACATAACATATAAGAAAGTTATCTACGTGTTTCATTGAATCGCTTGGATATCGCTATGCATTCCTTGGAATACTTGCACTAGATTTCAAATCGATATCTTCTAAACAATTTTATGTTATTGATAATAAGAAGTAGAAATTTTGTGATGTTTTGGTATCGAGGATCTTTGGCTGTGTCTTGCGCATAAGTGACGGCGAGTTAGAAATCTCATCAACAGAATTCAATTCACTTTTTGTAGGAATTCTGTGTTTATTGTGAATTTCGATTAGGAATAAGTGACGGATTGCAGACCATCACATGTAAGTGTTTGGCTTCTAGAGGAAATCTATGGATGGTTGGAGGGACAGTAGGCGGCAATAGACGAATCCCACGAATGGGCCTGGAAAATAATTATCTGACAAATTTTTCCATATCCTCAAGAACATAATACGTTCTCTTCTCAAGAGAGCCACTTGAGAGCCTTTTCGTTTAACCTGCACATCCATTATCCCCTTCCGGCCAGATTTTACGACATGAAATCGAAAATAAGTAAAAATATTACAACAGGCCGGAGGTCATCATTAAATTCTCTACGCCATTCTTAAAATCATAAAACGACTTTAGAAAATAAGGCCTTACAGGGTCTAAATAGTCGTTTCGTTCGAGAAATTTCCAATTGCTTTCGTCCTTAGGCTAAAATGCATTATTGCGCCAAATTTCACCCGTATGTCTTAAAAATTGCGCCCTGTAGGTTGAACACAAGAAACCAAGACGGCATACATCCACACAAATTTGATATACCCTTATACCACAAGGGTAAAGTAGAAAAATGCAAGAAGCTTTTATTGATTATACCCTACGCGACTAGTGGTACAGGGTGTATTGAGTTTGTGGGGACGTATGTGACACGCAGAAGGACTTAAGATAGATCCATCTTCTTTTATGCTTATCGATTAAGAATCATTTTCTGAATCGAGCGAATGTCTATCTGCCTGCTTGTTGGCCTCTCTGTCCATGTAAATTTGTGTTCAAGCTACAATTTGTTTGAAAAGTGTGGTCTGGCTGGAGCAATTCCTTGATTCCTGTCGCCTTCACATAACCGTCTGCATCTTTATATAGTAAAAGGGTTTAATTTTTAATATTCGAAAATTAGTACATAAAAGCAAATTGACATAGAAATCAATCAATCTATTATTTGGATACCACCGCATATAGGGATTCATCCAATATGCGGGCTTTAATGAAAAGGATGCCTTTGCATGAAAATACCGTATAAATTTGGTATATTATTAGCAAAATGAGGGAATAACTGTATTAGACGGTGTAAGGTATCTAATAATCACTTTGGTCCGATTACGATGTTCTAATATTATTTATTACCGAGTATTTCGTCGATTAGATAAAATTGGAAAATGTAGATTCGACCAAGAGTTCTGTGCAAAGAGCCCGACGACCCATTGCAAAGCATTTGGATGTTTGCAACGTTTTAGGGATCGGGCTCGCCGATGTGTCTCTATGGTGTATGTGTACATACCTTTTCCCCTCTCGTTTATTTATACATGAATTTTTTTATTTTTTTTTCTTAATTATTCTTTATACTCCTTTTTTCTTCTTCTTTGCATTAGTTTATCTGTGAGCACATGATTTCTTCATAAAAGTGAATAGAATTCGGCCTTTAATTTATTTTAACTAAATTTCATAAATAATTAAGCAAAACGTTTTTCAATACATTAAAAAAAAGCACATTTGAAGGTCTGCTCGATGAACGACAAAGAAATGAATGAACTGACTATGCTGGCTTATCTTCATTTTCAAGACTTCTTCGTCTATTTACGCCAATGACCCTTTCAAAAGATGGCAGCCAAGATTAAATATGAAGAATGATATATAAAATGGTTGGGCAAGTCCTGGTTCTACTTCAGGTTGGATTATTGAAAAGTTTCTCTATGCTATCCTGAAGCGATGAAAGTTCCCAACAGCTTTCGTGTAGCAGCCAAAGGTTTATATCTTAGATTTTCTGTGCTCTTCCAAACTTCTTATTTACCCCTTTCTTTCTCTATTTGAAAGCTTTTCATCAAGCTTTTATTCTATCATGGCAGATAAAATGAAAATTAAAAAAAAAAAAAAACGGCTCTTATCAGTTTATATGTTCCGAGGCTTTTTACTTAATAGGATTTTATTTCTTTCTTTGCTTTGTGCTTCGTTGTTATAGTTTATTTAAATTTACAAACAACAGATAACGATGATGATCACGCACGAAAAATTACTCAGTTTTACGCGTTGAATTTTTCTTTTCTTTTTTTTTTTTTCAACTATAATCATATAAAACATCGAATTAAAGTCTTAAAAAAATAACATGCAGTCTCTTGCGGTTTTTTTAGTAAAATGTTAAAATGTTTTTTGTTCTACTTCTTATTGTGTTAATTGTTTTGTGTTATTGGAAGACACGTGCAACAGTTCCGCTAAAAAGATTGCAAACATTTCGTAATACTCCTGAAGCTATTAGTAAGTTTTGGATAAATATTTATATGTATTTTTTTTTTTTTTTTTTTTATGAATTATCTTTATTCGCACAACATAATAAGAGATTAAAGAAAAAAAAGAAAATATAAATGCCTTGAGAAGAAACTTGAATAATCGCCAAGCCTTTTCATAAATGCATTATTGTAACGTAACTTGATCGTTTGGGATAGTTTCTTGTCTTTTAAAATTTAAAACTTTTATTTACCGTTTAATGCATGCTCTTATTAACAATATTGGAGAATCCGGGCTTCTAGCGTTGGTATTCTTCTGCGCATAAACTATAGACATTTGTGGTCACGTGCGTCTATTTGATGAGATGTGATACTATCAGGTATGATCTTAAAATACAACTCTCAATTTAAAAATCATGTGTGCCCTACACACTTCCTAGCCTTGTTCACACACATCGCCTCAAAGCGCTGAGGAGTAGTGTGGCAAGTTTCTTTTGAGGTTTTCAAGATGCTGTACTGCAGTAATCTGTATTGTATGCGACGCATGCAGAGAAAGTTAAGGTGCCTTTTATTATACCCTATGCCACTTATGGTGCGGGCTATATTAAGTTAGTGCGGACGTGTGTAACACGCAGAAAGGCTTAAGATAGACCTCTTTTTTTGTATTGATCGATTCAGAATACTAATCTGAATTGATCTAAACCTGTCTGTCCGTCTGTCCGACATTTGATATTTTGATGAAATTTGGTGCAGTAACTTGTTTTGACCCAAGGACGAAAGTTATTGAAAATGCTTAGGATCGGTCCATTTTTTCGGCCACTCCTCATATCACGACCTATTTTGGAAAATTGTTATGTGGAAAAGAATAGCTATTTTCAAAATGGCAAAAGTGGCTAAGTAGTAGTATTTCGGGATTCTCAATTCTTGAACCTCTCTGATATAAAGAAAGTTGAAGTTAGTACCAAAAAAAGATATAAGATTCAATGCTTCATGATGGGAATTATATGACAATGTAATTTAACATAAAAAATTAAGTGTACCAAATTTGGATCATCTCGACCTCTTTTTTGGATCTTACCCCAATAAGGATTTTCATCAAAATTGATTGTTTGTAAAGCAGATCTTCTACGCCTATTTTTTGATCCTGCCATATGTAAGGATTAAACATGTATTACATTGGGTTGCGTTTTGGGCCCGCTTAACCCACATGGAAAATATTCGTTTATATAGAAGCAAAATATAATTTTTAAAAATAGCAGTTGTCGTAAACCATTGCAGTCGGCTTTGTCCGACTACTGTTCTTGATTGTTCTGCCTTAAAAAATAATTGCAAATTTCAAAAAGTAACTAAAACCTTAAAATTCAATATTAAAATATTGATCTGAGTTACAAAATAAACAGATGATGGATTTAAAAATGTTTGGCCTAATTTTTTTTTTTAAATTTCGCAAGCTTTTTTTAAAATTTCATTTCAATTTCTCATTATTTTCACTTGACTGATACATTTCAGGTTTGGATGGATGATGGATTAAGTTACAATTTTCTTTTTGTTTGCTTTCGTAATTTTTAGGTCACTTGCCGCAATATGCAAACGTGCGCAGCTGCAATTGTTGTCCCTATGGCTATCATATTGATTTGGATTTTGTACGATATTGTGAAGCGTTGGCCAATGCGAAGCCTTCTGAAGAGGAATTGCAACGGCGCAGTCGCCGCAGATCACGTAAATCAATGGAAGTTATGTTGGGTTTAGATTCACTTTTTGATCAATGGGACGCCATCGATAAACAACAGACATTGACAGAGGTAAGTAGCGAAGAAAATTTCAACAAGCATCGCTTACTTTCTTTTATCGTCTGCTTTTTTACTGAAAATGGTGCGTTTTTATAAAAAATGACATTTTCTTTCTTTCAAGTTTGCATAAATAATAAAAAAAAAAAACTGTATAAATCATGTTTTAAAACATTTTGCACAATCATCGCACTTCATATATATAAAAGTTTTGCACATTTTTAATACATTTATGTGACATGTTGAGTTGAGGCTTTTTATTGTCCATTAAAAAATCACATTAACACCGTGTTAAATGTGAACAGGATTTGGAACATTTAAAGTATATTAAAAATAAAAACACTTTGATGTTCAGAAATAAAAATAAATTGTAAAGTAAACCGAATCACTCGCAGACTGTAGCGAAATTCACTTTAGCTTTATTTGTAAAATGAAAGAAAAAACAATATTCGCTTTAGATGGAATCGGGGATACATATCACCTTAGGATGAATACATAAAAGTTGTTCAGTACTTTGGTGATTATGCTTTGGCTGTCAGTCGATCCAAGGTTACGTCAGCATAAAGTATTTGCGTGATTCTGATAAACATTTCTATGAAATTTCAAAATCAATAATTCTTCTTCTACGCTACAGATCTAAAGTTATTGACAATAAGGGTTTTATATATTTGAAGTTTTCAAGCCTGTTCCAACATTCCAGATCTTATACTACGTGGCAAAAATGATTATTTTCAAAATTGAATCGAAGCAGTCAATAAGTTCGTAGCATAATATACAGTTGTAGTGCGACAGTCGACTAATCCCTATAATTTTAAGATCGTACCAACCTTCAAAGGAAATGTGTTAAAATATCATGGCACTCCGACAAGTTATTGCTGTTTTTGTGGCGCCGTTTTTCTACTTTTCAAAGCAATGGAAGAATCTGAACTTCACGCCAAGCAAACGTAGCTCTTAAGCTAATGACCACACACCCGTGAAATTTTGCCACGTTTTGTTTGAAGGTTTGTACTATTTAAAAATCATACGGATATGTCATCCTCCTAGCTTTTTAATGTATTATCTCATGTGCGTCTACCTTATGAACTTGGAATTTTATACTGATGAACCATAAATAGCTTTAATGGATTCGCTAGGGGAAAACTCATGGGGGCAACAATTAGTTTAAGAATTAATTCAACTTTAGACGAATTAGATGTAACAAATATCTTTGATCCTTTTTTCAGTTACCATATGAAAACGAATTACCGCAAACACCAGAACAATTCTTGCAAAGAACTCTTTCCTTCAGTACATCAACACCTTACCAAATTGCGCCGACTGGTCGCCAACGCTCCTCTTCAGTGCCGCGATTTCCCACTGACAATGCGACTCAACAGCACTCTCGTTCCGAATCGCCTTTTGCTGCCCCATGCTCGTCTTCCCGTTATAATGATAGCGACGTCACAAATACAAGTTTATATAAGTTTGCGAACAGTCCACCAGAAACTAAGGCTTTCCTGCACGACGCGTTAGATGAAGTGTGCAGTGATTTTGAGCGAACTCTTGAAAGAGCTTCGGTAAAGAGGAAGAAATACGAAGATAAGGCAGACGGGAGTGGCGCTTTTGATTTCCACACCAGTGATCGCAATAATAACAGTTTTCAAGCTCGCGACAAGAGGAATGGTTGGTCTCGTGAAAAGCATCATCATCTGTACTTTCATGACATTCTGGGTAAGTTTTCTTGTCACAATAAACGTTTCCGAGCATTAATTTTTTTATCGTTAGTTAAACATAGCAAAAATACGAAACTATTATTTTTTTAGAGAAAAATCGGTTAAGTGAGGGTCGAACGGATCGGAGAGGTGTCGTTTTAAATTAACCACGTGATAGGGACATTATTTCACGAGCGATTGCGCCCTATTTCAAACAATACACATATCTAGCATTAATTTTAGGCCGTTTCGGTAATGGACGCATTCACCGCAACAGTCAAACGAGAGCAGCACTTTTGAAAAAACATAGACTAATGACTACGCCAGACCAAAAATTGCCTGTTTGTGAGGAAGTTATTCGACTATTTCTTGGGTTTGCGTTGCCTTGATCTGACAGACAGACGGAGTCACTGAGAATAATTTTATTTAAAACATCCAAGTCTTGTTTATGCATTTCCGGCATCTACACATCGAATTTGCAACGAACGTGCCTGAGAATCGTTTAGTTTTCAATCGTCAAAAGTCACCACAATGACAGTTGTACGCTCACAGTTCAAAAATGACCCGTAAATTAAAGTCACACCTCTAGTTGAAAGATTCTGCACACTTCGTAAATCAAAATTCAATTTCAAAGTTATGTAACAGTTACCATCGCCGTTGCAGATCTTGTTTCATATTTCATCAGCTTTATGACGTTATAATCAGCGCAAACTTATGCTTCAGCTGCATAATATGGTTCGACAAGTACATACAGAAACGAGGAAGGGCTCATAATTAAATGTGTTTTCCTTGACTAAGAAGCATTTTGAAGTCGGTTTAGGCATGTTTACCTGGTCACCTTTTCACTTAAGCATTTCTTTTTTTGGTTTACTGCCTTGTTTAGCTGTCATTTTAATACATATGTCAGGCGTAACAAATTCACGGTTGAAACCTATTCCGCAAACCTACTAGTTTTCAATCATTGTTTAACGTGAAATGCGTCATGAAAACCAACTACAATAGTTATCGTTTTTGTGAAGCAGTTTGAAAAGCAGCAATCACTGCCGCAAGTACTTATGCAATAACTGCTGGCCGGCCCTAACATACGTGAACGTAGAACTGTAGGAATTGCTAAAAAGTGTTGAGAGACAAAAGTGTTGTCACAGCATTGCGCAAGGCGATCTAAGAAAAAAATCCGTTAAATATTTATGTACAAAAGTTGTGATCGGCATCCGTTTGACATTTGCCTGCACAATACTGTTCGCCAGGAATCATTATTCATATGACATAAGTTACTGAAATTTAGTAAACATTTCCGTCCAATATTTTGTTTTTTCAAAAAATTATCCGCAAAATTATTCAGGGAAGAAGGGATGACTTAAACCGTTTTTTAATCCGTTAATTACTCTCTATGAAGACCAGGGCTAAAATGACCGCAGAAGTCTATTATAGAGATTGTATATGAATAGCTAATCACATCTGATCTTTTATAACAAACTTTTTATACTAGCGTTAATGTAGAGTGTTATGACGTGTCGGTCATTAACAAATGTGGAATTTCCATTTATTTGCTGTTAGTGGTGTCTCTTGACGTGGGAAAATTGGCGAAACAAACAAACAAATATCACTTCTTTAATAATTTACTTTGGTTTCGGTTTTGGCTGTTTGTGTGCATGATTCATAGTCACGCACGCATGCTGAGAGACAGAAACATAAATAGAAGAAATATAAAAAAATCACTTCAATATTTTAAAGCATTTATGTGGCTAAGGAAAATTACAACAAAAACCAGAAAGAAAAATAAGAACTAAACAAGAAAAAACTTCAACAAATGAAAACATGTAAGAAAGTTATGTTTGCTTTGAAACGAATCTCAGATACGTATCGCTTTAAAAAGTGTAAGACCTTCCTGTTATTCCGGTAGTTGTGCTAGTTGGTTGTGGGCATATCTTATCGATGCAAAAAGTTTGCTCTTGACCATTAGCTAAAAATATATGAATCAATTTTCATTTTCGTATCTACCAGGCGTAAGCTTGGGGGTATATTCATTTTGTCAAAACGGTTGCGGCATCCAGAAAGAAGTTTAAAAAAGTCTATATTCCTGATCCGTATTATATTATGAATCAATGTAGACAAGTCTATTCCTTTTGAATCGTTCGTAGTCACAAAGATTACGATTTAAGTTTGGCAGAAATACTGAAAGTTGCTGCAGGCAGATGGACATAGAAAATGGACCAAATCGGTCGGGGGACACGTACAAATAGCAATTTAAACTTAGGACACTTTTTTTTACGAAAGCAAAAAAATTGTTTGTTTTCGTTATCATGTTCATAACGGACCAAAGACATAGCAAAAAAAATTCACTGATCCTTTTTTAAAAATGGAAAAATCAATTCCTACAAAGTCGAAATCTCATTTTTGTAGTTTTTTCTTATTTGCGGTAGAAGTAGAGGGTGGGAATAAAAGATTCGACCATACGCGAATATAATTTTCTCAGTTGGCAGTGAAAGTTTCAATAACGCACGGACAGAGCGACGGGTGGACAGGTGCACTTTTTCGATTCAGAAACATATTTCAGTCAAGCATAGACAGTCTACGATAGTTTCTAAGGCGTATATTTGTGTATTTCGATCTGAACAACAAACAAAACGGTGTCGAAATATTCTTGAAAAATTTGAGATTTAAGTTTTAGTGGCTTGGCCATGGGAGAAGGGTATACGAAGTCGCATTCTTCCAGGCGAAATTTAGTGATAATTGGGAAAGGCATCAATGCTTAAGATTGAAAGAATAAGATTTAAAAGAATAATTGAAACATTTACCATTTGACGTAAAATTAGGTCAAGCCATTCGTCAACATTTCGTAATTTTTTTTTTTTTTTACGTTTTATGTGAAATAAAATAACATGGAATTTTTGGAAAAAAAATTTACATTTCATTGCGCTGGCAAAGCAATTGTTACCAAAATTTTATGCAAAAAGCAAATCCGAAAAAGATACGTTAGAGTTGATAAATTTGAATTTCAATTGAATGAATTGAATTGTTAGTCGAAAGAATTTAAATAGTTTTTCTTGTTTTTATTGTAGTTTTGAATTTCGATTTTTCTTTTTGTTTTTTTTTATAAAAAAGTTTGGTGGACTGTATAAATTTTCTAGATGTTGTATAAAAAAAAAAAAAAAAATTGAATTGACAAATATGGAGGGGAAGAAATACCGACTGTTGGAAACAACAGCTGCTTGAGTTTTCATACAATTATACCCTATAACACTTGTACAAACTGCCACAAAGCTCATTAAGTTTGTGTGTGTGCATGTAGCAGCCAGAAGAATTTATTATGGGGTCCACTGTTTATTATGCCTATAAATACTGATTCATAATCAGAAGGATTTCCAGTTTATCTGACCGTCCATCTCTCTGATGTCTGCCCATCTCTCTATTCAAGCTATAGATTGTAACTTTTGATGTGTTTTGACAAAATTTGCTGCACTGTAATGTTTTCGCCCACGGACAAACGCTACTGAAAATGGCTTGGATTTTACATTTTAACTTGAAGTCGCTACATGAAAAAAAAAATTGCAAATTTCAGAATTTTTCAACAAAAATCACCGCGTCATAGTATTTCGCCACATTAAGTTAACAGTTGTTTGATCATTCTCCACTTAACCTTTCGAATAGTCATTGGAGAAGTAATACTCCATATGACAAAGCGGTCCAATATTTCATATAAAAATTGGCATAGAATTTAATTCTAATAAATTTCTCTCTTTCTTTTGTACCCCAATCGTATATGGCTTTTCACAAAAATAATCGCTCTTTATGGCAATGAAGTCTCATGGGCACTATGTTATAACGAAAGTGGGTGGATAAAGAATAATAGGATCTTTGATGCGAAATTTTAATTTGCTAGATTTGTTCAAGGTCAGTTCATATTTTCGACTCGCTTGTGTGAGCTCCCGTAGCGGACAGCATGCCCTTACAAGAAAACAAAATATGTAAATTTATCAGGAGGGATTGTCTTGGACGATATTATGTAGGATAATTAATGATCGGCTTTGCCCGATTATAATATTTTTGTTTATTTTTCATTACATTTTCAATAAGAAATGTGCGTTAGATAGCGCGTTCGCTATTTGTGAAGGGATTCTGATGTTTTATATTTGCATACTTTTTCTAAAATTAATTATAATTCCGTGAAACTTTGATGCTTACAAAAAAATTCTAATTCTTGATTCGGGATCGACGGCATACCTATATCAACTGCTATTTGTCCAGGGAAATTATTGGGTATGAAAAGAATATTAAGAGAAACTTTATTGGTCTCGCAATCAACTAGGCCTCTGGCACAATACTGTGGGAGATTAAGACGTAAGGAACTACGTCGCCATAAGTTTGGAATAATACCGTTATATTATAGAAATTTTTGACCGTTAAATTCCGTATTGTCAGAGGGTGCAGAGTTAGACCAAAATGTGCACGGTCTGTCCATACGCGGAATATCAATCCAACGGTTTTCAGCTCTTTCTAAGAAGACGCACAGCGATGGTCTTTGAAAGCAAGTCGACGAATTATAGCTATATATAGCTCCTGGTGTGGGGATAAGAAAATACAAATAAAAACATTATAGTCAGCCGAGGCCCAGTATTAAATATACTAGACTACCTCACCTAATACAGTTATAGACATAATGCCTTTTCAAAAGATGGCATTAATACGAGAAGTGGTCGGTAAAGAGGTCCGACGGGAAACGTTTTCAATAGAGGTTGTCGTTGATCAAAACACGTTGTTGTACACATGTAGACAAGGCCAGACGAGGCTAGATCGATTCGCAAAAAGATTTTGCATTGATAAATATAGTAAAAGGTGGGCTCTAAGTTAATGTATCTTGCACCACAAACCACAAGTGGTGTAAGGATGTAAAATGTCGACAATCTCTTTGAAAAGAACGAGGTTTCAGTTTCAGAAAATGCAAAGAATTTAGGGAGAACATCAGAATAAGAAATTAAGGAACAAATACACTAAGGGAAAATATACAAAATCATATTACTTTGTTTTAATTGACCATAAGCAAAACTTAAACTTTAAGAACTTATCGTTTAAACAAACAATCGGAAATTATGCCCAATCAAAACTACGTTCTACAGCTCTCTTCCATTTGCCGTAGCGATGTTTACGTTCCTCCTCTGTACTTGTTGGCATGAATGTATCATAGAAAACATTAGAATACGCCTTTCTATCGGGATCGAAGCGACAAAGATCTATACCGTGTGCTTGCGCAGCGCACATGGCCACACCGAATCGTGTACAATCGAAGAGCTGAGAACGTAATACTGGAATGCCAACAGTGTCCGCTTGCAGTTGCATTAGTAAATTATTTTTGGATAGCTGACCATCGGCATGCAGTCTATTAATTTTTTGTTCAGATTCTTTATACATGATCTCCAATATGTCACGTGTTTGAAAACATACCGATTCCAAAGCGGCTCTCACGATGTGATATTTGTTAGTAAATTGGGTAAGACCGATTATTAGGCCTCGAGCATATTTCCGCCAATAAGGCGCGTACAAACCCGTCAAAGCGGGTACGAAATACACATCTCCCGTTGTAGGTACAGTTGAAGCATATTTTTCAGCATCTTCAGCTCTAGGCAAAATGCGAACTTGATCCTCTAACCATTCTAACGCGTGACCAGCTACCGCTACCGCGCCCTCCAAGGCATACGTGGCGGGATTATTTGGCCCCAACTGATAAGCGACTGTCGTTAACAAACCATGACGTGATATGACAGGTATATGGCCAGTATTGCATAGTAGAAAGCAGCCCGATCGATAAGAATTTTTGGCTTGACCGGGTTTTATGCACATTTGACCCAACAGCGAGGCCTGTTGATTACCCAATATTCCGCTTATTTTGATACCAAGTAATGAAGTGCGTTCATCCGTAACGATCCCGTATATTTCAGAAGAGCTACGTATTTCAGGCAACATGTCAGGTCCTATTGAGAAAGCTTTTAGTAAAGTGCAATCCCATTGCAAAGTCACAATATCCATAAGCAGAGTGCGTGAAGCATTTGTTACATCGGTTATGTGTAGTCCACCTTTGGTTAAATTCCAAATTATCCAACTGTCAATAGTACCGGCTTTGCAACGTTTTTCTTTGAATGCTTTTTGTACAGCGGGCACATTATCGATGAGCCAACGTATTTTTAAAGCTGGAAAATAGGGTGATATTGGTAGACCACACTTATCCTTAAAATGATTTAAATTTCGACCCGGAATATTCGCTAATATCTGATCAACAGTAGTACTTGTGCGTATATCATTCCAGACAATGGCATTGTACAAAGGTTTGCCGGTAATAGCATCCCACATAACAGTAGTTTCACGTTGATTCGTAACGCCTATTGTAACCAAGTCTTCGGTTTTATAGCCCAAAGACGGTAACATCTCCACTGCAATTTCGACACAACGGTATATCTTGTTAATAATGACCATGGCATCTTGCTCGTACCAACCCGGCTTAACTGAAATCATTGCTATGCTCAACTGATGGGAGGCTATTTCCTTAAATTCGGGTGTAGTGTAAATAGAAAAAGAGATAGTAGAAGTGCCTTCATCGATAACCCCTACTAAATGCCGGGTCTGAGATGGTCTGGGATCGAAATCGCGTGTAACAAAATTCACATTTTTTCCAACTTTTGCCATTCCGGAAAAAAACGATGTATTGAAAATACTATAACCGTAATATTGTATAATAATTAATGAAAATTTAATTTGAATTTTATAGTTAGCGCAAAGATAAATGCAAGCACAACCTTTTTACAAAATTTACTTTAACTTTCTGGGTTAATTTGCGATGTTTTCTGATTGACAATTTTGGAAATATCAGAAAGACAAGCCCCAGTTATAGTTATCAGCGATGATAACGCCGTATCTTTCCACTTATGGTCTTACCTCATAGTTCTCTGCTGATGAATTCCGGCGAAGCGCAAAAAGAGATAAATAATCGTTTTCTGGAAATTACAATCACATATATAATTGTCATCAAGTGCTTAACACACTTTGGAGTAGCGTTAAGAACATGTAAAGAGAAATGTCCGCTTGCTACATATGAAAGCATAGCTTCATTACAAAATGTTTTTAAAAAAGTATTACTAGCCATGGGCCATAGCCACCACTCGCTTATGAACCTTTAGAAGAACTCTTGACAACGGACACAGAGTAATAGATGGATTAGATCGATTATTATCTTAAGTTACAGTGAAGTACCCTGCCTTGTAGATCTGAGGACATCTAAGGAATGTCAAGTTTGGGCTTTTCATCTCAGATATCGGCGATTTTGAGAAAGAACAGATCTTACCAAGTAGGTTTGCTTATATCAATTCAAATATATGTTTAACTATGTAAATGTTACAAAGAAAATGAGTAGACTAGCACACTGCCATCGTTGGATGGTGTGTATGAAAATGCGATAAAAAATTGCTATTGCATTTCATATTAGATATCCGTAACGTTATAGTTCTTATCTTTTAATTAGCTTCATGCCATAATATTTTTATTATCTTTCTCTTTCTCTTGCTCTTTTTCATTTCATTGTCTCTTCTTTTAATATATTTCATATATATATGTATATGCAAAAGGTGCAGTGAAAGCTAACTTGGCTTTGATGATAAGTTAACTTTTTCTTAACTTTTTTCTAGTAAAGTAATTTTTAATATTAAACAGTTTACTTCACCTAAATTAAAAAATAATTTTTATTTTTTTTTTTATTTTTTTTAAATGGTTATTAATTATTTCGCTAATTTCTTATTGTTTTCATTTATGTTATCTATGGCGAAGAGAGCTTTCAGTTTTGTTTCATATTTTTTCGCTTGAAAGCATTTTTGTGCCTTTGTTTTATTTTTTTATTTTTTTCTTTTCGATGCTTATGTCTATATGTGTGTGCGGAAAATATATTTAGAGATTGATTGGTTAGTTAGCTGAGAGAGGTGATGGTGAGGTTTTTCTTATAGAGCAAAATCTTTTCTATCAGTTCAGCGAAAACTTTCGAAACGATCGTATAATTTTTATTGTTATCATTGTTATTACTTTTGATTTTAATTTCTTTTCGATTGTTTACTAACTTAAATAAGTTTTTCTTAATCGTGTCTAGATATGTTTTAGTCTAAGACAAGTATTTATACAATTTTTTTTTTTTTTGTTTTATTTAAATTATTGATAACGATGTAAACCAAAATAAATGTATATTCGCGTATGGCGCCAGCGAGAAAAGCATAAGAGTTTAAATAACGTTTAACATATAAAAAATATTTCGAAAAATATCATAAAATTTCAAATTCTTTATGGATCTGTAGATCGATCCGCTTTAAAAACGAAAAAATGTTAAATTTAATTAAAAAAAAATTCAAAAATTTGTTATCAGAAAGTGAGTTGTGCACCGCGAATAAATCTTTTCAAAAATTTCAAAACTAAACAAAAACAAAAAACAAACGCTTTTATTTATTAACAAAATAATAACAAATTAACATCTTTGTGTTCTGCGTTAAATGCTCTAAAATATAATCGTCTAATAACTCGATTTCAACTGCTTTTATTTACCTTTGATGGTTCTTCTTCTTTTTTTTTTTTTTTTTTTTCAGGCTTAAACCATTTTTGAAGGCAGGAACCAAAAAAAAAAAAAAAAAATAGTGGAAAACATGTTTAATACTTCGTCTTCCTTGATTAGAAGACGCAAGCGAAAGAAATCTTTAACTTGTGATAGGTCTGCTAATGAGACGACGAGGTTATCAGCAGCAACTTCAACGGCACAAAAGGCTAAAGCTTTATTCCATACGAATTGGTGGAAAGAATGTAGGTTTGCAAGCACATAACTCATATTTAATGTACAGAAAGTGTTCGAATTAAACGATAGAGAAAGTTTATGGTTGGCTTGAATACCTAATAAATTACTTTGAGTGAATGTCTAAATAAAATATTAACACATAAATGCATACATGAAGAAATCCAGTTTCTAATCATCACCTGAATTCAACCGATTCATGAATTTTCAATTTGAAACATAAATGCATTTATGTGAAGAGATCACCTGAGGTTAACCGATTCATGAATTTTGGATTTCCTTTTAAACGTACATGAATTAAATTAGTATTCCAGCTGACTTGCACATTTAAGCTTTGGAGAAGGTTTCATCTTCAGTTTACGCAAAAAATTGTTCTACGAAATATCTGAAGGTGTGCCTAGAACAACTGAGTGCTAGCAAGAGCCGTGTAATTTAGCGCCACAAAATTTTTAAAGAATGGCAGCACTCCAGTTAATAGGATGCAGGCGTTCTTTAACCAGTTAACTGTGCATGACGAATCTATATGTCATAATCCGTCTATCTGTCTTTGTCGGATCTCCTCATAAAATTTTGTCATTTTGTCAAGTCGTTTCCTTATAATCTAATATTATATTGCCCACAATCTATGTTTGACGAGTTTACAAGTGCAGTGCTAAAAAGGCCGATACAATTCCCTGGTTAATAAAGAACACATAGATTCCACCAAATTAATCATAGAGCGGGTTTTTAGCTTGAGCAGAATCGCCATTTAGTCAATAAAACACATCCTTTAGGATTTTTACTCTGGAAATTTCTGATTAAAGCGCTCAATAATATCATTGGTCAAATATTGCATTTGCCAGGCTCTCCTTCCCTTCAACAATTACTGTGGCCTGGAAAGAGATGTCAATCAATCGATGTAATAGAATATATTTGAAGGTCATAGATCCCTTAAAATGTTTATGCGAATTGCTTTAATATATACACCGCCATTAACAGAGACTTGCTTGTTAAATCCTCTAGGGATTGCAATGCACATAATGCTTTAAATAGAATTCATCACAGATTAGATTTGGTATTTTGTGATGATCAGTAAATATTAGAAAGTTAAATATGACCATTCCCAGCAGTTTTTTGACACTTAGAGCACTCGTATTTCTAGTTGCCTTTGGTGGTTGTAATACGTATAAGACTTAAGAATGTTGTAAAGCAGAAAAATGTCTCCTTAATACAGTTAATTAATTGGTACAGAAAAAAAATTCTTACGGGATTATTTATATTCGATATCACGTTCGTCCATCTATTCATATGTACGTTCGTTTGATTATCTTCCCGTTTATTTTCCCGCAGTTGGTATAATCCTGAACATGACCTCGAAAGCGCATAGTTTTTCTTTTTATAGTCGGCAGCTACAATACATTCGAAGGTCTACATAGACGTAGAAAAAATTTGAAAATTGTGTATCTAACGTAACTCGAAAGTCTACGCAACAAACTTCCTAAAAAGAGTGATTTTTTTTTATACGAAATAGGAAAGACATACTTTCTTGGAGATTATAAGAGTCTGTACCTAGTCTGAAAAAGAAGGAATAGAAAAATCAGTTTCATTACACTTGTCACATGAGTTTGAGAATGAAAGCAAACACAAGTAAAGCAAATTTACGGTTTCAAATAAATCGACCTAAGCCCAATATAGTTTCTTGCCTTCTCTTAATAAAAAATTATCATCACTAAAAATTTTTGATGTCGAAATACGTGTATGTATATACGTATTTTTTTGGCAAAATTTCAAACAACGCTTATCATAGATTACGCACGGCCAGAGTATAATTTAAATATTAATTGCTTTTGATTATATTCATACAGATAATATTGAAAAAGAAAATAAACTATGAATCAAATGACATTTGTGAAAGCAACTTAAGTACCGCACACTCGAAAAATGTATACTCGATATTCAAATTTCAGTTAGGATCAAGTTTGTGTTTCGTTTATTAAAGTAAAATAAAAAACGTACCATTAAACACCCTACACCATCCTGGGGTCATTCATGTAACAATTTTTCAAAATAAATGCGTTGCGTTGGAACTGGTCGAAAAAGTATTGTGATCCGAACCATTTTCAATAGCGTTCTTCCTTGGCCCGAAACAAGTCAATGCGCCTAATTTCATTAAACTAATTCACAAATTTCGGCTTATAGATCAACAAGGAAACAAGGCGGACAAGCGGGACGGACGGACAGACGGACCGACAATATCTTTTGTTATTATAAAGAAAAAAGACAAGTATATCTCAAGTACGTCTGGGCGTTGCTTACAGACGCATAAACTTGATGTACTCATACACTACAAGTGGTATAGGGCACAAAAGATATTTTTGTCTCTGAAAAGATGTTATAGTCTTAACCTTAAAGTCACTATTTATCAAAATACTACAATACAGTTATTTTTTTTTTAATTTTTAGTTTTAGATTATGGTCGGTCTTGCTATAATCTTCTTACTTGTTAAATCCATTGCCAAATCGCCCAGAAGGAAGCTTCAGGGACCCCAACAAATATATATATTCTCAAGGGCCAAGTAAAGTAGATAAATCTACAAAAATTTGATTCTATGGGCGTTATTGTAGTATTGTTTGCGTAAACATCGAAAAATCGGCCTCGCCTACCCAATATTACAGCATGAAAGAATTTAATTTTTTTTTTAAGATATTTATAACGCACAGAGGCAAGCTTGAAAAATTTTATAATCTTAATGAATTGCTGGTCAGTTTCAAGTGTACTTAAGCATGTCCGTCTGTTCGTCTGGCAAACTGTATAGTATCGGTGATAAACCTTTCCCCGTTCGCAAAAATGAAGATATCGCCTATAAATTTGCAAAAAAATTTGAAGATGACCCAAACCTGCTAGAGGACACGCCTACAACGCCCATACGTCTATGCGTCAAAAACTATGAACACCTTCCATTGTCGCTCATAAAGTACAACATATATATCGTATAAATTTCCACTTTCTACCCAGTATTATAGAGTATGAGTTCCTTTCCTTGCTTTTGGTCTTTTTCACGATAATGGTGACGGGCGTAAAAGATTCGTTTATAACTGAATATAATTTTCTTACTTGTTTTTCGTTCAAATTAAACGCTCCTCCCAGCTTAAAGAAATAGACAGGCAGCTTAAAGAGATAAAGAAGAAAATCTTAATGAGCTCTTAGGAATTAATACTTGTTTTTAATAGATAGTAAATAATTAAAATAAAAATTAAAACCTATTAACTTCTCTATCGTAAATCATGCTACAATTAAACAAGAAGCTCTTATCTCACTGGAGAAGTAAAAAGAGGACAAGTGAAATGTTGACAGTTTGGAAACCTAAGCAAATAAAATAAAGTTTATTTTTCAACCAATTTGTAAGAAAAATTACTCGATTTGTTCTAAATAATTCCATTTGTTGTACGCATTAGTAAATCGCAATCTTAACATTATTTCAGTTTTAACGGAGAATGAAGTGTCGCTAATAAATGAAAAGCGATAAAAGTATGTTTGAAAGTATAACAATAATAGTAACAATAAATATTAAATATATTTACAATAAACATTATATTTCGTTGACTTTGTACAATCGAATGTCTGCATTTATTTTTCGAGCTCTAGTTACGATTTGAATGTCTACACGCATGGTCTAGTTATTAAATTAGTTTTCAGTAAAACGATATTAAATTGTGAATAAGCTAAAGGAAATTAAAGAAATTATTATGAAAGTATAAATAAAAAATGATTTGAAAAAATCTTTTTCTCCTTTTTATTTCCAGATTCGTGTGTTACGGGTAATAAATCACCCCGTACGTCGCAGATTTATATGAAGCCGTTGGGGTTTCAACAGAAATTGTCGCCCGGTGAACAGCAATATGAATCATATGTTAAGGCTGCTGTGGCAGCTAATGCCAAAAGTCCAGTGGAGGATATATTGTCAGCACAAAAAACACCGCCAGCACCGCCGCCCAGACGACATGCTTTGCCCACAAAATTAGTCAATTCTAGTCCAACTACCACTACAGCCTCTACTGCGGAATCTCTTCAATTTCCATCTTCACCCAGTTGTTTGCCTGACGCTGCGCCCACATCCTCTTCGTCAACAGCCGATGCTCAGACCTTGTTTAATATCCGTGAGCAAATGGCCCTGAGCTTAAGGCGCATGAAAGATTTGGAAGAACAAGTAAAAGCAATACCTGAATTAAAGGCAAGCGAAAAGAGAGCAGTGCGAAGTGTTTCTTATATATAAATTGAATCATCATTTTCACACTTTATTTTTCCTTTATGGTAACTATTTAAAGTGTTTTCCTGTTTTTTTTTGCAGTGCGAACTTTCTCAGCTACGTGAGGATAAGGAGCGTCTGCAGCAAATCGTACAACGTAAGGAAGAAGAACTGCAAAGAGCTCGTGAGTTAACACGGCTTTCTTCCTCACCAAGTCCAATAGCCAGTCCAAAATATGCCTCGCCTATACAATTCCAGCCACAACGGATCAGTCCTATTTCTCTAGAGAGTATGGGGGCACGTTTACGGTCATCTACTCCTTCAGCGGGCGTATTAAAGCGTGATGTAGGTACTATGTGCGTGAAAAAAAGCACACGCGATATAGCTGTAGGCGGTTCGGTAATGCCAGCAAAATCGTATCGTGACGTAGGCTGCAGTGCTTCACTAACTAAAAATGTTACTGAGACTTTGTATACAAAAATTGAAGTTGAAGAATGCGTTAAAGTTTCCATTAAAGAACATGAAAAACAACGCAAACTGGAACGCTTTAAAGAGATGGTATCCACAGGTACTCAGATTCAGCCTCCGAAGCATATATCATTAGATAAATCTATCCAAACTAAGGCCATTAGAGAAATACAAAAATATAATGTAGGCGTGATGGCTCAGCCTAATAAACGTGAAGCTTTTGTAACTTGTAAGCCCGAAGTTCGTACAGTTGGTTCTTCAGATGATCGAATTAGCGATATCCTATGCGGAAAATGTAGGCTGCCAAAGCGTACAGTAGCTGTAAGCACTGAAGACATGCGACAAGAGAATTCGATGAATACGGTGTCTCTGAAGTTATTGGATGTGCCCAAGCGCAGTAATACTTTTAGTTTAGGCGATAATGAAAAATTGAATATTAAACGCAAGACCATAGGCACTCAATGTGCACCTATAGCGGTAAGCAGTTGCGGTTGTCAAACTGCTTCGACTATAGTGCACAGTGTAGGTACTCAGTATCGTCCTGAAATGCAAAATTCTTCCACCCAATCTTACGCAGAGACCGTCAGTCGTCACACCGATACAAAAGACTTATTACGCTTAAATACCACCCAAACTAGTACAGTAGAAATATCACCGCCTACACCAGTGAAAGAAGAGAAACCTGAACATATCAAGCCGGAATTATTACATAAATCGTGTAATACCGAAATCAAACACTACCGAGATTATGCTATGAACACCTCAAGCTCGAGCAAACAGTGTCATTCATCTTCCAACACCGAGGAGGTACATAAGCGTGATATTGGCTGTGGAGATGTGGTAAAGCCTCATATATCCATAGCGTGTGCTGATAATTATTGTGATTCTTGTAAGGATGCTATTAAAAATTTGGCCAAGGATTTCTCCAAAGTTGCGATTAGTCCACAACCCAGTAAAGCTAGTGATTCGAAAATACCCAGACCCAGAAATTTGCCCAGTCCTAGTCCGGCTAGAAGAACAATACAAAGGCAGAACACTTATACTATACCTCTAACATCTATACCGAGTCCCAGTTCAGTGGTGGATAAAAAAATAATGGCCAGGTAAGTTAAACTTTAGTTAAGGTCTGAACCAAAGCATATTTTAAGTTTTTACAAATGCGCAAGTCCTAGAAAACAAAGTTCCACTTGACCTACATGCATAAACAGCTAGTCTGTGATAACCTTGAAAATGAATACAGCTTGCAAATAAAGCTAAACGTGTTTGTGCCTAAAATTTTTACTAATCTCTTAAAAAAATTGTATATGAAATAAAAAAAAATGTTTTGGAGTAGTTTTGCGTGTTATCCCTTAATAGTCAGCAGCTGCTCTGCCTTAGTGATATCGTAAGATGTATATTTTACAGTTTGCTTTCTTTTCGAATACTTTTTTGCAATTCTAGATCCCTGCAAGAGAAATCACCAGAGTTTCATGCGGCTGAAGTCTTACCGTTGGAATCGCAAAGTTTTTTAAAGCAGACCACAAGTCAGCAGCCAAATAACCAAAGAGCTGTTACAGAAACGCAGCCTTTACGAGATCTTCCGTATGATTTAGCCCAGGCTAGCGATAACGATTTAATTGTACGGGAGGAGACTCGAGTTAGCATTAGTTGGTCTCGCGATAATTCACCAGCACCCAATCTCCATAAATCACACGAAGAATTACCTCAAAAAACTTTAGACAAACAGCAGGAAGAATTCTCAACGTCAGCCGAACAAATTTCAACAGGAGCTCGTAAAAAAACTTCGTTGTCACCTTTGCAATCTAGTCATCATCACCATCGTCATCATCAAAGTTCAACGGAAGAAAACAAGAGCTCTCATAATGTAGGAAAAAATTTAGAGAAGGTCGGCGTAAATGAAGAAATCGTTGAAAATCCACCATCGAAAGCCATGCTGCAAAAGATTGCGATGGTGGAAGCCGAACCTAGAAAAAAGTGAATAATAGTTTAATTAATTATTATTTTTTTTTTTATAAAAATCTTATTTTATTTTATCATTTAGATATCTGCCATCAAAGGAGATGTTGAGCGCTTTGAAAACCATTAATAATTCATTGCTTAAGAAGTTGGGCTCCAAACCAATATCATCGTTAAGTTTAAAATCTTCTAAAACGACCATACAACAAGAATGGTTTTGTATATCCAGCTCAGAGCAAGCGAATCCACACGAAGTTGAGGACTATTTAGATTGCTTTGAGGAAATGTCTGTCTCGCTGCTGGAACACTGTGTGAATATGGTGGATGTTAATGTATGTTCTAGTTCCATTTTATTTCCTAATGGAATCTTAAACGTTTTATTCATTTACTTCCAGGGCAATACGGCTATGCATTACGCTGTTTCTCATGGTAACTTTGACGTCGTATCCATATTGCTTGATTCGAAGGTTTGCAATGTAAATCAAATGAATAATGCTGGATACACTTGCGTCATGCTTGTCTCATTGGCTAAATTGAAAAATGCAGCACATCGTACAGTCGTTGAACGATTGTTTCAGATGGCCGATGTCAATGTACGAGCAAAAAAGGTGGGCTTAAAATTACAAGAATAGGTTTAGAAACCCGTTACTTTGAACATATTTTTTTTTATTTGTTGAGCTTTAACAAATCTAATTAAGATTGCTTTCCCACTATATACGTTTTATCGTTTATGAGTAACGTACGATGTGAGATGACGCGAAAATACTATATGCATAAAATAGGCAGCAAAATAATCCCATAATTCCGGAGAAGTTGACTCTGCGTTCGCATAAGTTTCAAATGTATGGACTGCCGTGCGGTCATGTGACGATTGCAATATTTATCGTAAAGCAAATTTACTTTTGCATAAAAAGTATAAGCGCTTATAAAGCGCCGAAAGCTCATGCCTTCTGTACTTTTTTTATACCAGGATTCAGGGTTTCAACTAAGTATAGAAATTGGTCCACTCTAACGACTACTGAGAATGAAATAAATGACACAATTTCGATAGCTTTGAGCCATTTTGAATTTAAAATTCACTATATTTTTGATACCAAGTTATACGTAGGTCCTACGCAATACTTGCAAAGCAAAGCATTCCTAAATAATTGCACCTTCTTAAGGGTCTACATAAACGGTATATAAATTTTTATTAAATTTTGTGAATATATATAAATATACAACTAATTCTCTTTTTAAGCGAATTTTATTTACACGGAATTTAATTTAACACGAGTTAAAAAGAAAAAATATTCCTTTTTTTGCATGACTTGTTTTGTTTTAAGGCAATTTTTATTATTCTATGAATTTCTTTTATGAATTTTTTTTGTGTTTCTATGAATTTTTTCATTCTCACTCCTCACATATATGAATTGTAGCGTCGCGTTGTCTTTTTCCCAATTTAGTTAAATTATGTCGATTATATGCATATATGAGCAAGATTCCCCGAATTATGCATAGAGTAAAGACGTAATATATTTTTTGCGCAGTTTAATTTAATTTTTCAAAGTATATTTAATTTTTTATAATATAATTAACGAACTAAAATGTACAAGCATGGAATAAATTCTTAAACGAACTCTAATAAGAATTTTTTAAGAATATTTACTGCACTTTTCAGTTGCTCTTTTTGGTCTGAAATCAATTAACCATTTTCCATTTAACCAATATTTTTTCCAAAAATTTTTTAGACGAATTCTTTCACATGCACTTTTTTTACACGAATTTTTCGGGAACGTATATAGCGGGTAACAGGAGAATTGGATGTATCTATAATTGTACATGTTTTTTAAAATAAATTTCCTATCAAGTTTTGTCGATATATTAACTGCGGAAGTCGGGAAAATTGAGACCTATCCAATTACAGCGGACAGGTGTAACTTAGAGACAGTGGAAAAAAGATTTGAAGTTTCATGCACTTTTTTAGACAAAATTTCTCACATCGTAGTAGTGAGTTTAACAAGGTGATAGATCGCTAGCTATGCTCATGAAGCATACATATTAGACGTATAACCTGCTAGGTCATCGCCTAAATTAATAAGTAAGATTTATTAAAGTTTCATTTAAAAATTGTATCTTTGTCGTGTACTTTTCTAACGGTTGCATGTGGTATTCTTTGCCTGTACACTATACAAGCTCGTACCTTAAAAAGCAAGCAGAGTTCCTGATAGTTGAGGGGATTTTTGTTTTTAAGGACGATAAACATTTTTTTATGGTTATTGAAATGTGATTATGATTATTGCAAAGACTTTATTTGCAAAAATTATTTCAAAATAATATCATTGTATCGGAAGTGAAGTACACTTTCTGTGAGTGTTGTAAGTTTTTTTTTTTTGCATTCATTTTAGCATTGCCAAACCGCTTTAATGCTAGCCGTATCACATGGCAACCTAGAAATGGTCCAATTGTTAATGGCAGCCGGAGCCGATGTTAATATACAAGATGAAGATGGCAGCACCGCTTTAATGTGCGCTGCTGAGCATGGTCGTGGCGATATTGTTAAGCATTTATTATCGCAAACAGATTGCGATTCGCTTATACAGGATGTGGTTAGTATTGGCATAAAGAATACTTTAAAAACAATATTAACAAAAAGAATATTGGAAATTACAGGATGGTAGCACAGCCTTTAAAATTGCCTGGCAAGCTGGTCATCGCGAAATCGGTCTACTGCTTTATGTACATGAGCAAATGTTGCGTAGTAAATTACCTCATCGAGGAGAAACAACGTTAAACAAATGTTCCCCGTCCACATCACCGCGTTATTACCACAAACGCCAACCATCGAAGTAAAAGTGTTTTCTTTTTTAATTTTATTTCTAACTTTTAGAAATTTGAGTAGTTTTGTGAAAAAAAACAGTAAGTTTTTAAAAGCAGCCAGTAGTAAGTAGTGACTTAAGAGAAAAACGAACAAGTTAATGCTAAGTACTAAGTTAAAGGAAAGAAAAGTACTTAACCGCTCTTAATTAAATATTTCAGCATTCCAGTACTAAAGAGTAATCATTAAAAAAAAAAAAAAAAAAAATTTTAAAAAAAAAAAAAATTAA